>CM071638.1:1090013-1326429 GCA_036419045.1 Scirpophaga incertulas
GGAAAACAAAAGCGGTCCGCATTTTGAGAGCGGCGGCCATTTTGAATTTTTTTCAATGTCTCTAACGCGGCTGTATTATACTTGCAAAACCCTTTCATTTGATACCCATATTGTAGGGATTACAATACAAATGATACTTGGACTTTTTGGACCGGCGGCCATATTGGTTTTTTTACGTTGCCACTAATAGGCTTCGATAGCGCTAAGAAAATGCTGCGAGGTGTACGCACCTCGCGGTGACGTTGCTCGCAATGCGTTTTTCAAATAAAATCTTGTACAGTTGCAAAGCGGTACAAAAAAATTTTGAGGTAAGTAAAAAAAAAAAAAAGTTGTCAGTTTACTATAACTCACATTTGGTTCCGTTCTACTCTTAAAATCCTTTCATTTGATACCCATATAGTGAAAATCGCAAAAAAATTGTCAGTCGCCATGTTGGATTGGCGGCCATATTGACATTTAAAAACGTCATTAATGGCGTCGTGATCTACTCGTCAAGACCTTTCATTTGATACCCATGAAGCATGGGTTGGAAAACAAAAGCGGTCCCCCATTTTGAGAGCGGCGGCCATTTTGAATTTTGTTTCATTGTCTCTAACGTGGCTGTATTAGACACCTAAAACCCTTTCATTTGATACCCATGAAGCCTGGGTTGGAAAACAAAAGCGGTCCGCCATTTTGAGAACGGCGGCCATTTTGTTTTTTTTTCAATATCTCTTACGTGGCTGTATTTGACTTCGAAAACCCTTTCATTTGATACCCATATTGTAGGGATTACAATACAAATGTTACTTGGCCTTTTTGGACCGGCGGCCATTTTGGTTTTTTAACGTTGCCACTAATAGGCATCGATAGTGCTATGAAAATCCTTTCATTCGATACCCATATTACCGTATCGGGATTGAAAACCGCGAGAATATAGCGAAAAGAGTATATTAACCATCACAAAATGGCCGCCAGCGCCGCCGCCATCTTGAAAATGTCAAATGTCAAATTTTTCCAGTGTAGAAGACTAAACCACTCACCGATTGGCGGTAACTGCAGGCGCGCAACTGTCATCCGTTTGCGTCAAAAAATTCGCAAAGTCGCCGAAGCCGAAATCTGCCATAGCGCCCAGTGTTGCCATATATCTGGCCCAAAATGGTGGTAAAAATGATCAGCGAGGCCCGGTCGACGCGGCCATGTGAAAAAAAATCGAAAATCACGCGATTTACGTTCTCCCTAAAATCGGGGAAAATACCCTAAAATCGGGGTAAATTACCCCACCGTTCGATGCGGCTCACCGAGCACTACAAAAGGTCACCCGGGGTTGTCAGTCGAAAAACGCCGGCAACCGCGCGAAAACCGCGATTTCATTTTATCCAAATTACAACTTTTTACAAAATGGCCGCCGGCGCCGCCGCCATCTTGAAATCTCGGAGTTTCGGATTTTTCCCAATATCTGCACCGTATACGGGGTGGGATGACGTTTGTCCTGCGACTCCAGCTCACCCCGATCTGGGAGATCAATTCGGGTCAAAGTCGGTCTGCGAAAAGTTTCCGACCTCCGTGGAGGCCAGTGTTGCCAGTGTAGAAAAATAAAAATACCAGAAAGTCATAGAGGCCCCGCCGGCCTATAAGCTCGTGGTGTTGAAAAATTCCAAAAGTCGTTATTTCGATTTTCGCCTTTCTGGGCCCCTAGGGGGAAAACTACCAAAAACGGTAGAAATTTTCTCCCACCTGGCAACACTGCTCGCCGAGCTCCACCCCCGCCCGGAACATTTCACCCCGGTCGGAGGTCGCCATCTTGGCGAAAATCCGGTCCGAAAATCGCGTTAAAATTGGCGATCCAAGATGGCCGCCGGCGCCGCCGCCATATTGTCTATTGCAGCGCGCCGCAAATTTCCCGAAAGTCGAGGACAGTCCCGACCACACGAAAAAGGAAAATCCGGGAAAAAAGCAAACGCCGCGCCGGTCGACGGTCGCAAACACGGGTCGAAACGGGTTTTTCAGTCCAAGATGGCGGCGGCGCCATTTTGTTTTTTCGCAGTTTGACAGCGGCACCGCATCCCCGCCACAGTAGTGAACACCCCCACCAAACGCCGTCAAAAACGAAGCCGATTTGGAAAAGTTGACATTTCGCGCGGGCCGCCATCTTGGATTTCAAAATCGAGCTATATCCGGTAGATCGGAAAAAAATCTAAAAAATTCCACCTAAACATCAAAACACACAAAACACCCTCTAAACACCTAAAACACCCCTGATCAGTGAGTCAGTGAGTGAGTGTGGTAATCGAGTCTATCTATTATATATAAAGCTCGATTACCACTGACTGACTGACTGACTGACTCACTGATCAGGGGTGTTTTTGAGGTGTTTAGAGGGTGTTTTGGGTGTTTTGATGTTGAGGTGGAATTTTTTAGATTTTTTTTCCGATCTACCGGGATATAGCTCGATTTTGAAATCCAAGATGGCGGCCCGCGCGAAATGTCAACTTTGCCAAATCGCCTCCGTTTTTAACGGCGTTTGGTGGGGGTGTTCCTCACTGTGACGGGCATGCGGTGCGGCTGTCAAACTGAGAAAAAACAAAATGGCGCCGCCGCCATCTTGGACTGAAAAACCCGTTTCGACCCGTGTTTGCGACCGTCGACCGGAGCGGTTTTTGATTTTTTCCCGGATTTTCTTTTTTCCTGCGGTCGGGACTATCCTGGACTTTTGAGAAATTTGCGGCGCGCGGCGAAAAACAATATGGCGGCGGCGCCGGCGGCCATCTTGGATTGCCAATTTTGACGCGATTTTCGGACCGGATTTTCGCCAAGATGGCGGCCTCCGACCGGGGTGACATGTTCCGGGCGGGGGTGGAGCTCGGCGAGCAGTGTTGCCAGGTGGGAGAAAATTTCTACCGTTTTTGGTAGTTTTGCCCCTAGGGGCCCCGAAAGGCGAAAATCGAAATAACGACTTTTGGAATTTTTCAACACCACGTGCCTACAGGCCGGCGGGGCCTCTATGACTTTCTGGTATTTTCATTTTTCTACACTGGCAACACTGGCCTCCACGGAGGTTGGAAACTTTTCGCAGACCGAATTTGACCCGAATTGATCTCCCAGATCGGGGTGAGCTGGAGACGCGGGACAAACGTCATCCCACCCCGTATACGGTGCAGATATTGGGAAAAATCCGAAACTCTGACATTTCAAGATGGCGGCGCCGCCGGCGGCCATTTTGTAAAAAGTTGCAATTTCGAAAACATTAAATCGCGGTTTTCGCGGGGTTGCCGGCGTTTTTCGACTGACAACCCCGGGTGACCTTTTGTAGTGCTCGGTGGGGAAAATCGATCGGTGGGGTAATTTACCCCGATTTTGGGGTATTTTCCCCGATTTTGGGGAGAACGTAAATCGCGTGTTTTTCAATTTTTTTCACATGGCGGGGTCGACCGGGCTCGCTGATCATTTTTACCACCATTTTGGGCCAGATATATGGCAACACTGGGCGCTGTGGCAGATTTGGGTTTCGGCGACTTTTGCGAAATTTTTTGCCGCAAACCGATGACAGTTGCGCGCCTGCAGTAACGGCCAATCGGTGAGCAGTTTAGTCTTCTACACTGGAAAAATTTGACATTTGACATTTTCAAGATGGCGGCGACGCTGGCGGCCATTTTGTAATGGTTAATATCCTCTTTTTGCTATATTCTCGCGGTTTTCAATCCCGATACGGTGACATGGGTATCGAATGAAAGGATTTTCATAGCACTATCGATGCCTATTAGTGGCAACGTTAAAAAACAAATATGGCCGCCGGTCCAAAAAGGCCGAGTATCATTAGTATTGCAATCCCTACAATATGGGTATCAAATGAAAGGGTTTTGCAAGTCTAATACAGCCACGTTAGAGACATTGAAGAAAATTCAAAATGGCCGCCGCTCTCAAAATGGCGGACAGCTTTTGTTTTCCAACCCATGCTTCATGGGTATCAAATGAAAGGGTTTTAAGTGTCTAATACAGCCACGTTAGAGACCTTGAAAAATTATTCAAAATGGCCGCCGCTCTCAAAATGGCGGACCGCTTTCGTTTTCCAACCCGGGCTTTATGGGTATCAAATGAAAGGTCTTGACGAGTAGAACACGACGCCATTAGTGAAGTTTCTAAAATTTCAATATGGCCGCCGATCCAACATGGCGACTGACATTTTTTTGCGATTTTCGCTATATGGGTATCAAATGAAAGGATTTTAAGAGTAGAACGGACCCAAATGTGCGGTATAGTAAAATGACAATTTCTTTTTTTTTTTTTTTACTTACCTCGATAATCTTTTGTACCGCTTTGCAACTGTACAATATATTATTTGAAAAACGCATTGTGAGCAACGCCACCGCGAGGTGCGCGCACCTCGCGGCACTCACGCGACTACAGTCGACGTGAGCTTCTTAGTGTATTTTAAACTGCACACGCTTTTTCAGTTTGTTTTGACTTAAATGGAGACAATTTTTCACCAATTTTAGATCGACTGCCAATTTTTTTTTTTCAGTAGTGGGATAGACCACACCACCGCGAGGTGCGCGCACCTCGCGGCACTCAAGCGACCAGACTCACCGTGAGCTTCTTTGTGTTTTTGCAACCGTACACGGTTTTGTAGTTTCTTTTGACACAAATGGAGACAATTTTTACCAATTTTCGACCGACCGCCAATTTTTTTAACAGAAGTGGGATAGACCACTCCACCGCGGGGTGCTTGCAGCCCGCGGCAAGCAAGCGACGTCTACGTATTTTTTCAGTGCTATCGAAGCCTATTAGTGCAACGTAAAAAACCAATATGGCCGCCGGTCCAAAAACGCCAAATAACATTTGTACAGTAATCCCTACAATATGGGTATCAAATGAAAGGGTTTTGCAAGTCTAATACAGCCGCGTTAGAGACAATGAAAATAATTCAAAATGGCCGCCGTTCTCAAAATGGCGGACCGCTTTTGTTTTCCAACCCACGCTTCATGGGTATCAAATGAAAGGCCTTGACGAGTAGAACACGACGCCATTAGTGACGTTTCTAAAATGTCAATATGGCCGCCGATCCAACATGGCGACTGACATTTTTTTGCGATTTTCACTATATGGGTATCAAATGAAAGGATTTTCAGAGTAGAACGGATCCAAATGTGAGTTATAGTAAACTGACAACTTATTTTTTTTGTACTTACCTCGATATGCTTTTGCACCGCTTCGCAACTGTACAAGATTTTATATGAAAATCTCAATAGTAGCAACGCCACCGCCGCACTCACGCGACCAACAGCGCCGTGAGTTTCTTAAAGTATTTACACCCTCAAACTTTTTTATTTTCTTGTGAGACAAATAAAGACAATTTTTTGCCAATTTCGACCGACCGCCAATTTTTTTTTCAGTAGTGGGATAGACCACACCACCGCGAGGTGCGCGCACCTCGCGGCACTCACGCGACTACAATCGACGTGAGCTTATCTTAATGTATTTTAAACTAAACACGCTTTTTCAGTTTGTTTTGACTTAAATGGAGACAATTTTTCACCAATTTTCGACCGACCGCCAATTTTTTTTTTCATTAGCGGGATAAACCACACCACCGCGAGGTGCGCGCACCTCGCGGCACTCAAGCGACCAGACTCACCGTGAGCTTCTTAGTGTTTTTGCAACCGTATACGGTTTTGTAGTTTCATGTGAAATAAGTGAAGACAAGTTTTCCCCAGTTGACATTGATAGAGACATTGAAAAAAAATCAAAATGGCCGCCGCTCTCAAAATGGCGGACCGCTTTTGTTTTCCGACCCAAGCTTTATGGGTATCAAATGAAAGGTCTTGACGAGTAGAACACAACACCGTGAGTGACGTTTCGATAATTTCAATATGGCCGCCGATCCAACATGGCGACTGACATTTTTTTGCGCTTTTTTCACTATATGGGTATCAAACGAAAGGATTTTAAGAGTTGAACGGAATCAAATGTGTGTGTTATAGAATATTGACAAATTCTTTTTTTTTTTTTACTTACCTCGATATTCTTTTGTACCGCTTCGCAACTGTACAAGATTTTATTTGAAAAACGCAATAGTGAGCAGCGCCACCGCGAGGTGCGTGCACCTCGCGGCACTCACGCGACTACAATCGGCGTGAGCTTCTTAGTGTATTTCAAACTGCACGCGGTTTTTCAGTTTGTTTTGACATAAATGGAGACAAATTTTCACCAATTTTCGACCGACCGCCAATTTTTTTTTTCAGTAGTGGGATAGACCACACCACCGCGAGGTGCGCGCACCTCGCGGCACTCACGCGACTACAATCGACGTGAGCTTATCTTAATGTATTTTAAACTGCACACGCTTTTTCAGTTTGTTTTGACTTAAATGGAGACAATTTTTCACCAATTTTCGACCGACCGCCAATTTTTTTTTTCATTAGCGGGATAAACCACACCACCGCGAGGTGCGCGCACCTCGCGGCACTCAAGCGACCAGACTCACCGTGAGCTTCTTAGTGTTTTTGCAACCGTATACGGTTTTGTAGTTTCATGTGAAATAAGTGAAGACAAGTTTTCCCCAGTTGACATTGATAGAGACATTGAAAAAAAATCAAAATGGCCGCCGCTCTCAAAATGGCGGACCGCTTTTGTTTTCCGACCCAAGCTTTATGGGTATCAAATGAAAGGTCTTGACGAGTAGAACACAACACCGTGAGTGACGTTTCGATAATTTCAATATGGCCGCTGATCCAACATGGCGACTGACATTTTTTTGCGATTTTCACTATATGGGTATCAAATGAAAGCACTTTAAGAGTAGAACGGATCCAAATGTGCGGTATAGTAAAATGACAATTTCTTTTTTTTTTTTTTACTTACCTCGATATGCTTTTGTGCCGCTTAGCAACTGTACAAAATATTATTTGAAAATCGCAATAGTGAGCAGCGCCACCGCGAGGTGCGTGCACCTCGCGGCACTCACGCGATGACCAGCGCCTTAAGCGTCTTAGTGTGTTTTCAACTGCACAAGGTATTTCATTTTGTTTTGACTTAAATGGAGACAAATTTTCACTAATTTACGATCGACCGCCAATTTTTTTTTTTTCAGTAGTGTGATAGACCACACCACCGCGAGGTGCGCGCACCTCGCGGCACTCAAGTGACCAGACTCACAGTGAGCTTCTTAGTGTTTTTGCAAGCGTACACGGTTTCGTAGTTTCTTTTGACACAAATGGAGACAATTTTTCATAAATTTTTCCCGACGGCCAAATTTTTTTTCAGTAATGGGATAGACCACACCACCGCGAGGTGCGCGCACCTCGCGGCACTCAAGCGACCAGACTCACCGTGAGCTTCTTAGTGTATTTTAAACTGCACACGCTTTTTCAGTTTGTTTTAACTTAAATGGAGACAATTTTTCACCAATTTTCGACCGACCACCAATTTTTTTTTTTTCAGAGGGGGGATAGATCACTCCACCGCGAGGTGCGTGCACCTCGCGGCACACACGCGACCCACAAATCCATAACTCCTTTAGTGTATTTTCAAACGTAGACAATTTTGTATACAAGTTACTTCTTTTTGACAAAAGAGAAGACTTTTTCACCAATTTTCGACAGACCACCAATTTTTTTTTTCAGTAGTGGGATAGACCACTCCACCGCGAGGTGCGTGCACCTCGCGGCACTCACGCGACCGCACTCACCATGAGCTTCTTAGTGTATTTACAACTGCACGCGGTATTTCAGTTTGTTTTGACTTAAATGGAGATAATTTTTCACCAGTTTTCCACCGACCGCAATTTTTTTTTTTCAGTAGTGGGATAGACCATACCACCGCGAGGTGCGCGCACCTCGCGGCACTCACGCGGCTACAGTCGCCGTGAGCTTATTAGTGTTTTTGCAACCGTACACGGATTTGTAGTTTCTTTTGACACAAATGGAGACAATTTTTACCAATTTTCGACCGACCGCCAATTATTTTTTCAGAGGTGGGATAGACTACTCCACCGCGAGGTGCGTGCACCTCGCGGCATACACGCGACCACAAACGCCATGACTTCCTTGGTGTATTTTCAAACGTAGACAATTTTGTATACAAGTTACTTTTTTTTGACAAAAAAGAAGACTTTTTCACCAATTTTCGACAGACCACAATTTTTGTCAAACACAGCCGGGATGGACCACCCCACCGCGGGGTGCTTGCACCCCGCGGCAAGCAAGCGACGTCTAGTTTATATATATAGGAGATTCGAATCGCTGTGGTGTAGACAAGTCTGAAATCAGAAAATCAAGCGTCACATTGATTACGTTTGGAGGTTACAAAGTAAATACTCTAGGTTCAATAAAATTGAAATGCAACTTTAACAATAAAATATATGACCTTGATTTTTGATTGTTAATAGTAAATGTAATTCCTTGATAGGTTTACCAGGATGTGAAAAACTTAAATTAATTGCAGTAAACTCTAAAAACAGAGGATAGGAGATAATTTTATGTCTAAATACAGTTATGCAGAATAGGATGCTATCCAATGGGCACGGCTGCTTTGGTGAGTATCTGTGTCGAATAGGACGGGAGGGATCGACACATTGCCACCACTGTGCAACCGACCTCGACTCGGCCCAGAACACGCTGGCGGAGTGCCCCGCGGGCCTCCGAGCGCCGAGTCTTGGTCGCAGAGATCGGGCGAGATCTGTCTCCGCCGGCATTGATTGCGGCAATGCTGGCGGACGAGGGAGGTTGGAGGGCTGTGGCCTCCTTCTATGAAGCAGTGATGCTCCAGAAGGAGGCCGCTGAGCGGGATCGGGAGATGGCCGATACCGCTCGAAGAAGGCGGCGCCGGGCTCGGTAGCACAGCTGCGGCGCCGCCGCGGGTCGCCGGCGGGCGCGAGGAAGTCGCGACTGCTACGGCGACCCGGGATGGACCACGCCCCCTTTCGTGCCCGGGGGGCGTCGTCGGTGGAGGAGACCGGGGGAGGCAGTAGCCTCCCCCGAGGAGGGCTCCCCTCTAGGCAGGGGAGCGCAGGCTGGGGGTTCCCGGAAGTGGCTTGATGTTCCTGGGGGCTCCCTACATGCCTGAGGAAGGCCATCCCTGAGGTTTTTAGTGGGTAGGCCTCCCCTTCTGGGGAGGAGAGAGCCCCACATAACCGCCGGCTCGCCACAGCCGCGGTATGCAATTTAATGCATTTTCCTCAGGGGAACAAAAAAAAAAAGAAAAAAAAAGGATGCTATCCAATAAAGTATAAAATGAATATTGATGACAATTGTAAAGGAATAATATGCCCTCCAAGAAGGGTTCCACTGTCTTTGCCTTGAGCACTTGAGCCACTATGGGTGCCAGCTAAAAACCAGCGCTGGGTGTCTGACATCCTGCACCGTGCTGAGATGGCGACCCTTTCGTCTCGGGCACGCTTTAACGCAATTGTTTTATGTTATCATGTATCCTAACATTATTCGTGTGCATTATGTCTGTGCTGAATAAAAAAGATTATTAATATTATTATATTTGTCGCGACATCTGAGTGTAACGGAACGCCGCGACGCAACGTATCAGGATTGGATGGGAAGAATACGCGTATGTCAGTGCCAACGGACTTAACATTCAACTCAAAATTTTGCACTTTCATGTTCTTACTTGTAACTTTGCGACCAGTATGTAATAACCGATTTGTAAAAATATCGCAATTTATTTGAAAAAGTAAGAACTACAATATCGTTCGTAAAAATATTTATTATTTATATTTTAAGGCTTGTGATTAAAACATCCTTCTTAAATAAGTTGTGTTGCCGATTTCACCTTTGGATTCTGCACTCTGACCGGTGAAGAATTACAGAAGAGGCGATGTTCCTGATTTTTCTTATCGCTGTGCGGCTTAATTGTATTGCTATTTTCAGCCTCACCTTTCCATAAGATCGTCAGATCAATGTATCTATAAAATTCGAAAAACGAAAAACACATCGGTGCATTGCTATTCGTAAATCAGTTGCAAAGTTAACTATCTCGATTTAATTTTTTTTACAAATCTACAAACTTTTTACTAATGTAAAAATTATGCGAACGTTAACTAAGAAAAAAACTGCGACGTATTGTTCGACAAAAATTCAAGTGTCGCTTTCCAGCTGCGAATACCAGAGTAGAAATATTGGGCTCTTGAATAAATTAAGAGGTCGCTTGAACTGTCACTTACAGACTCGCTACTATGAAAATATTTTACCAAAGTGATTAAGTAATCTCCTTAGATGTATTTGACGAAGATTTTTGTGTGAAGAAGAACACAATAAAGAATATAATAGTACTAATTTAATAAACAATTAATTGAATTCAAAATATTTAATACAATAAACTACTACTATACAAGTAGTAGTTTAGTACGATCAGGTATTATTTTGTTTAAAATATATATTACATAATTTTAAAGGCAAATAAATACTTAGCAATGATGTGACATATAATAACATGGAGTAAAAAAATGTTGACCTCACGTACGCAACGTTTGAAACGCATTATATATAGACTCTTGAATTCATATCAAAACAGCTGGCTAAAGCTGCTATTCTAAAATCAAACTTAGGGTAGAAACATACTGACCCCACGTATGCAACGATGCTACGCATTATATTAGACTCTTGAATTCATATCAAAACAGCTGGCTAAAGCTGGTATTCTAAAATCAAACTTAGGACAGTCGTCGTCCAGAGCTCCCAGCGAGCGCACGCGTCCACGGGAATTTCAAAATAATAACAAGCAGCCCTTTGTATGCAAGGTCAAATGGCATGGCAGAAAAAGCAGTACACATTGGGAAAATTTTAATAAAAAAATCCTATGGGGATAACTCTGACCTAGAAATAGTATTATTGAATTATAGATCTTCACCGATACCTCACTTATAGTATTCTCCAGCAGAAATAATAATGAGTAGGAAATTAAGAACGAAAATACCTATCTCACCAGTATTACAAAAACCTACTTGTGTAAAAAATATTAAACAATTAGCCAACGATGCTACGCATTATATATAGACTCTTGAATTCATATGAAAACAGCTGGCTAAAGCTGGTATTCTAAAATCAAACTTAGGACAGTCGTCGTCCAGAGCTCTCAGCGAGCGCACGCGTCCACGGGAGCTATGCCGAAGCAAGCAACTGACTTGGTGTGGCTCTGCCCCGAACCGGTGCGGTGCTACCTAGAACCGGTGCGGTGCTACCGAGAACCGGTGCGGTGCTACTTAGAACCGGTGGGGTGTTACCTAGAACCGGTGGGGTTCTACCCTGAACCGGTGCGGTGCTACCCAGAACCGGTGCGGTGCTACCTGCGCCGGTTCGGCTTCACCGATTCGGTGCGGGCAAGGAGCCCCCCACCCCAAGCCGTACAAATCACATATATATAAAGAACCATCGGCAATCTGGGCAGTCGCGCTGAACACACGCGCCCTAGACGGCGCTCCACGGAAGGGGCGGGGCCCCTACCCTGCCGCCATACTGAGTCGGGTCTACCTCGAACCGTTGCGAGTACGCCAAGAAGAAGTTTCTCGAAGTGTACATAGTGCCACAGTGGTATCGTGAAGTGCAAGAACCGGTTCTACCCTGAACCGGTGCTACCTCGAACCGGTGCTGCCCCGAACCGAACCGGTGCTGCCTCGAACCGGTGCTACCTCGAACCGAACCGGTGCTGCCCCGAGCCGAACCGGTGCTGCCCCGAACCGAACCGGTGCTACCTCGAACCGAACCGGTGCCGCCCCGATCCGAACCAGGGCTGCCCCGAACCGAACCGGTGCTGCCTTGAACTAGTGCTACTTCGAACCAGTGCTACCCCGAACCGGGCCTACTCGGCACCGAGTCTGCCTGGAACCGGGCCTGCTTGCAGCTGGGTCTACCCGGAGCCGGATCTGCTGGGACCACTTGAAACTTCTGAAAAGTAAGGTGTGTCACAGTGCTATAGTGAAGTGTGTTTGCCCCAGTGGACAATAGTGCGATAGTGAAACTAGTGCCAATTAACAACTTAAGCTAC
Source organism: Scirpophaga incertulas (assembly GCA_036419045.1). Classification (NCBI taxonomy): domain Eukaryota; kingdom Metazoa; phylum Arthropoda; class Insecta; order Lepidoptera; family Crambidae; genus Scirpophaga; species Scirpophaga incertulas. Next base: position 1,101,984 of record CM071638.1, read on the forward strand.
GTTCTATTAGTTAAGTGTTATAGGTTTAAGTGTTAAGGATTAAGTGGGAACGTAGCATAGGTTATAGTGTAAAAAGAGTTACAGTGCACCACACCAGAGATGACCCAGTCACACCCACGGAGAAACTGTAAGTGAATGCTTTTTTAATGCACAGTCACACATACAACCACCAATAAAATGCCTATCACACACTCACCACAACACAACAAAGAAACGGCACTACTAAATAGACTATGCAAAATACAATGCCCACGCAACATCATGAAGCTAATACTAAATTACTTACAGGATAGGAAACAAACACTAGAATATGCCGGCGCAAAAGCCTCCAAAAACATGACAAAAGGATGTGTTCAGGGATCGGTTTGCGGACCGATTCTCTGGAACAAGATTCTCGATGAAATCTTACAAACCAATCTACCCGAAGGTTGCAGGTTGCAGGCGTTCGCAGATGACCTGCTTCTACTAACAACAGGCCGCAATCGCACGCAACTTGAAAACCGCACAAACTCAGCTCTACAAATCATCAATAACTGGGGGACCAGCGTTAAGCTAACATTCGGACATGAAAAAACGCGAGCCATGACATTCACACCTAACGCCGGAGGTTAGGTGTGAATGTCATGGCTCGCGTTTCGACGGAGTATTGACTGGTCTCCGCTGCGCACTGCTGCAACAGTCGATGACATGATATCCACTTTAAACTCAGAAGTTCTTAAATTATTTAATCATCATGCACCTGTAGTGGATGTCAGAGTCAAGCGACCACCAGCGCCGTGGATTACAGATGACGTTCGTAGGGCTATGCGGAGACGGAACAGAACTTTTCAAGCATTTAAGCGTCATCGCACAGACCGTCACTGGGAGGCTTATAGGCTGGCAAGGAACCGTTGCAATCAGATGGTGAGAGCGGCTAAACGTCGTCATATTCATGAAAATGTGCTCAATGCAAGTGCTGGAGATGTCTGGAAATTTTTAAATTCCCTTGGTTTCGGCAAAAGTGTGGCCCGTCTACCTGACAATCCCTTTAGATGATGACAATCCGTTTTCATTTAGATGAGTTAAATCGGCATTTTTCTAACACACTTAGTGTACCTTTCCACACAAAAGTCGCAACTATTGATGAAATTTCCAACGCTCCCTCACTCCATTCTAATCTATTCTCCTTCAATCCTGTTTCAGAGGCAGAGGTGTCAAAGATATTACTATCGATTAAATCTAAGGCAGTAGGTTGTGATGAAATCGGTCGCACAATGATAATTCCAATATTGGAGTCTATTATTGTCCCATTGACTACTATCGTTAACCATTCCCTGCTATCCGGTACTTTCCCTGCTATCTGGCGTAATACCTACATTATTCCTCTTCCCAAAATTCCCAACCCGACTTCCTTAAATCACATCAGACCCATCTCTATTCTTGATTTCCTATCTAAAATCCTGGAGGCAGTGGCCCATAAGCAGCTTGCCTCCTTTACATTCGCTAATAACCTCATCAGTCAGTTTCAATCGGGGTTTCGGCCGGGACATAGCACGGCTACAGCCTTGATTAAGGTAATTGATGATATCCGTGATGGGATGGAGAATTCAATGGTTACTGTACTGGTACTAATTGACTTTTCTAACGCCTTCAATACTGTTGACCATGATATTCTCCTCGCCATTTTGTCCAACCTTGGCATCTCCGGCTCAGCCAACTCCTGGTTCTCGTCTTATCTACAGGGACGTCGACAGGCAGTGCGCGTTGATCGTACAATATCTAAATGGTGTGAACTCTCTGCTGGTGTACCTCAAGGCGGAATTCTTTCTCCACTGCTTTTTTCTCTCTTTATTAATTCTCTGACTAGTTTGTTTAGTTGCTCGTACCATCTGTACGCGGACGACCTTCAATTATATCATAGCACTTTAGTCGCAGATATTGGTAAAGCCATATCAATAATCAATCACAACTTGGCTAGTATCTATGATTGGTCTTCGAAATACGGAGTTGTCGTAAACCCCAGTAAATGTCAAGCCATTATCGTTGGTAGTTCGCGACAATTGGCAAAGATTGACTCAACTTTACTTGACCCTCTCCAATACAATGGTACGGTTATCCCCTTCGAACCCGTAGTTAAAAACCTGGGTTTGTTTATTGACAGCTCTTTGTCCTGGGACGCCCAGATCAGTAACGTATGTAGCAAAGTAGGAGGTGCTCTGCGTTCAATGTACAGGCTCAAAAATTTCCTACCTTCCTGTACCAAAACTCTCCTTGTGCAATCCCTAATTCTCCCTATAATTGATTATGCTGATGTGTGTTATCCCGATTTGAACCAAAACCTTCTAAATAAATTAGATCGATTACTCAATAACTGCATCCGTTTCATTTTCGGTCTGCGTAAATATGATCACATCTCCATGTTTCGCAAAAAATTAAAATGGTTACCCATTCGCCAGCGGAGGAACCTAAGACTAGTTTCCCTACTTTTCAGCATATTTTTCGAACCGAATGCTCCTAATTATTTAAAAAGAAGGTTTCAGACGCTCGGTAACAACCATGGGCTCAGCCTACGTTCCGCTGCCTCTATGACTCTGAAAATCCCACCTCATCGATCCGGGTTTGTGTCAGACTCATTCACTCTGTCCGCCACTCGCTTGTGGAATGAGCTGCCTCCTAGTTTGAGAGTGGCCAGTACTAAGGCATCATTTAAAAAACATGTGCGAAGACATTTTCTGGAGTCAGTCTAAAATTGGTATGACAACAATATGTATATGTATATAATGTATGTATGCGTGTGTTATATATGTGTATATATTGTATATGTATGCGTGTTTATATATGTGTATATATTGTATATGTATGTATATTATATATGCGTTGCTAGTATTCTCACTTTATTTGCATAGGTATAATTGTTTATTTGTCACGTTAATAAATAATGTATTTTAATATTATTTCTTCTCTGTAATCGTACACCGTCTACAATGGTTCTCACATTTTACAGGTTGACTGGTAGAGAACGCCTCAGGCATTAAGTCCGCCTTTTGTACATCTGATTCTTGTTGTGCGAAAAAGATTAAATAAATAAATAAATAAACGCCAAGAAGAAAGCACATAACCATTGGTCATCATCACATTGAATTCACCACCACTTTTAAATTACTAGGCATCATTCTAGACGAAAAACTGCTCTTCACTGAACACGCCAAATACATAATCGACAAGGCCAGACGTATATACGATAAACTATGCATATACACTAGAAACACTTGGGGAGCTCATCCAGAAAACATCGACTGCATTCATAACCAAGTCATTGTGCCGACCATAACTTACGCTGCGGGCATATGGGGACACATAGCCAACAAAACACACATAAAGAAAATGCTGACATCACTGCAGCGGGGAGTCGCTCTGCGAGCAACCAAAGCTTATCGCACCCTATCCACAAATGCCGTGCTGGCTCTTGCACGCTACACCCCGCTGGACCTCAAAGTCATCGAGAGACGCGACGTCGAGCAAACAAAACTAACATTAAAAAGCAATTACTTACCTCATGACCTGACCTTGGAACAACGTACACCAATAAGCGAGCTACCACACCCAGCCGGAAGAATAACGATTCAATACCACTCAGCAACGAACCAAGCCGAAGCAGACGAAATTTGCACCGAACACTCAGTGCAATACTTCACAGACGGCAGCAGCAAAATGGAAGACAGCAGCGTAGGGGCGGCATGCGTTATGGTATGCCCGGAAAACACCCCCTCAGTAATCACTAAAACACACAAACTACACAACTCGTGCACAGTATTCCAAGCCGAACTCCTAGCCATCAAAAGCGCTTGCGAACTCATATCCAAACACCGTAAAACAGATAACATCATATACAGTGACTCACAATCAGCGTTAGATGCACTAGGGCAAAGAAACAACACACACCCCATAGTCACCAATATACACCAAACCATAATAAACTTACCGCCGGAGGTAGTAGTGAGGTTTTGCTGGGTATGGGCGCATGTGGGTATCGCCGGCAACGAAGCGGCGGACATGGCAGCCAAACAAGCAGCCGCAAAACACACACAACCCGAATATGACCATTATCCACTCAGTTACGTAAAGAAACACATAAAAACCAACCACCACAACATATGGAAAGAAAGATATGAAAATTCGGACACCGGAGTACACACCAAAACACTATTTCCTACACTCGACTCAGCAATAGAATTCTACACTCTCACACCACGCACCTTTCAAACTACACAAATGATCACTGGGCACGGAACATTCAAGGCATACTTACACCGTTTCAAATTAACAGATAATGATAAATGCCCTTGCGACTACACTGAAATACAGACACCACTACACCTACTAAATGATTGCCCTAGATACGCTAGAATTAGAAACGACTACACAACAGCCTGTAAACTTTGCCGCACAAATCCGAACGACCTAATACAAGTGGCATCTAAGGAAAAAACCAGGAAGGCATTTACACAACTAACCCACAATATAATCAACACCCTTAAAATATTCAACAACCCACAAATCACATAAAAAAAATAAAACAACAACATAAAAACAACAATCAGAAGACCCCTAAATATCCACATAAATAAATAAACAACACAAACTAACAAAACTAACTAGAAACAGATCCTAACTAATTGATTAATTATTTAATAAAATAAAAGCAATTAACAAGCAAGTAAATAAATAAATAAATAAACAACATTAACTAATCAACCTAAAACTCACGATGCTCTCTGTACGGTACAGCCGGAGGTTACCTCAGGGGACATCTCAGCTGCTACTGATGCTAATCACCATTCAAAAACCAAAATAAAATAATATAAATATTAACATATCAATACCATAATCCCGGATCCAATCTACCAACAGTATTAAGTATCACAAGAATAAATACGGACCACGGAACAACAAACCCGAAATCACCTACATGTAACCAACCAGTCAACAACAACATGAACACCAATAAGGTCAGTGACAACAGCAGTATGAATAATAATCAAACCAAAATGATCGCCCTCGCTGTAACAGCCCACGGTGCGTCCAAGATAGAATAACATTAAACAATATCATCAGCAAAATAGCAAAACAGCTAGGCCGCCCTCGTTTAATTAAAACAAAAAAAACCGCGTCCGCGCCGTCCCAGCACTACCTTGGCGCTAGCTATTCTGACGTCATCGCCACTTGGGCGACTGACGTCACGACCCCTATACGCGCAACTCGCGCCAAGTTAGCCCTGCGCCCTCAGCGCAAAAACCCGCCAACAATGGCCGCGCCCATTGATTCGGCCGTTCATTAAAAACGCGTCCGATTACGCAGTTTCCGACCGCATTCGCCGTCCTAAACACGCGCTATCAGACCCGCCAAACACAATCACAGCTAAGCTCAACAGGCTACTCGAGGCGGCTTCTGCGTCGCCGAACTCCACAAGCACGTAAGTAGCAACCACACACCAACACCTGTGTAGTTAGCTTAACTTGTTTATTAAGTTTACGCACTATTCGGACCACTCTGGTAACCCGCTGAAGGACGACGTTGCGGAGATGGCGGAAGAGTCGAGAGCCATAAAAACAACAATAACGTTTATCAATTCAGCACTAAAACACAAACAGCCACAACAAGATCCCAAACAAAAACCAAATAACACGAACACCTACGCAAATATAGCCGCCAAACCCAAACATACACTTATAAAAACGCCCACCGACTCCACTATAACCGGGGAGAACACGATAGAAAAGATAAGGACATCCCTGGATCTAACCCAGACAGGGATACAGATATCAAGGGTCAGAAAAGCCAAAAATAGGAAAGTGGTGCTAAGCTTCGAAGATAAGAAGAACGCATCTACGGCCACAGCAAAACTGAAACTACAGCCAGACATAACAGTACAGACTGGGAAAATGTTAAACCCACTTATCCGTATAAATAACACCATGGCATATCTGACAGACGAAGAAATAACGGAGCACATCTACGCGCCGAATAAACACATTTTCGAAGGCCTCCGACCGGAAGAGAAACACATTCAACTCAAATACCGGAAAAAGGCGCGCAACAACCTACAGTGCCACCTGGTACTGGAGGTAAACCCCGAGCTGCATAGGCGGTTGCTGGCAGCAGAAACAATCCACGTAGGGATGGGGAGATGCAGGACCAGTGACCAATCACCACTTGTACAGTGTGCGAAATGCCTAGGTTTCGGGCACACCAGGAACCTGTGCAAAGAAAAAGAACAGTGGTACAATTACTGCGGCGAGGCACACAACTGGCAAGATTGCCCAGCCAGAAAAGAAGACCGTCCCCCATCCTGCAAGAACTGTAACACCAAAAACACAAAACAAAACAACAGCAACGTCACGCCACATGGCCTACAGCGACGAGTGCCCGGAAAGGCAACTGTGGGACAGTATTGCGCGGTCGAGGGTCGCATACCTGTGCTGAAGACAACAACAGGCCTCCCATCCCCCAGCGTACAACAGGGATAAAGTTAATACAGGCTAATCTTCAGAGATCATTTTTGTTGTTTTTTGAACACAAATAGAAAGATAAAGTGTTAGTAGGTACAAGGCGTCAGCGTTGCCAAGGCATATGCCATGGTACGGGAGGTTAAGCCAAATTTTTGACACACCCAACTCCTGACGGGGCATGGCGGCACAGGAGCATATTTATACAGGTTCCACCTGAAGGCCAGCCCGGAATGCGAATGTGGAACGGGGATGGATGAAACGGTGTGGCACTTAATGCTCGAATGCCCTAGATTTGGGAGGGAAAGGTATGACCTCCAGCATCACCTAGATGTAGACCTAGACATAAACACAATACCACTAATATTAGACTGTAAAAAACAAAGAGGTTACTTACTTAACTATATGGAGCACATTGCTCGCATAGCCTACAATAGAAATAGCACTATCACCACCACACGGGCTGATGGACCACGAGAAGTGCCACCACCTGGCCCCCGGGAGGAGGAGCGGACGGATGTCATCGCTCCCTTAAGGACGATGGGGCTCCAGCTGCACGCCCGGCCAGGTTTCCCGGGCATAACAATTAGGGGGGTCGCGCTATTTATGAGTGACCCGACAGAGACAATGGGCATTGCCTTTTGCGGAGATAAGGTGAAAAATATAACCGTCTCACCAGGCTTGGGGGCCTTACTACATGGCAGAAGATCACAATAAGGCGGAGGGTATACTCAGAAATGCCCCAGATAACTTTCGGCAACCGGGTGGGAAGAGTAGTGCGGCGGAACAACAGGACCGTCGTGCTGTTCCCCGCCAGGGAAACTACCTCTGCCTTCCAAATTGCCAGTGACGCGCTCGCGACCATAGCGAGCGCATGCAGTGAGAACACCCCCTCCTACACCATTAGTGTGGACGCGCTGCGCGTGAGACACTCACGAGGGGAGACGGCGGACCTGGAGGGGGCCCTTCTGGCCTCGAAATTCCACCGTATAGTGATGTACGAGGACAGGTGGGCCGACTTGGGCTTCCTTATCCCACACCACCAAAACACGGCCGCCCCTGGCACCATATCCGCCGGCGACGTCCCGCCATCAGGTGAAGCTACCCCACCTGTACCTACCACCAAATCGCCCACTCCGCTACAAACCACCTCACACTCGTGTGAGAGGATATTGTCGGCGCTCTGCGTACACTCAAACCCCCCAAGAAAAACCACCTACACGGCAACCCGAACTTTGACCAGGGTCCTATCATACCCAAATTTAAATTTAAATTTAAATCTAAATGTAAACTTCGCAAAAAAAGGAACATTTACCGACACACGCAAGAGACAGAGAGAGAGGGACACGCCAACCTACCGGGGCACACTAAGCGGGAAACCCCATTACCGGCCCATAAGAGAACCGGACGACTGCACAGTCAACGCCTTAGTGGAGTTTGCAGCGCTGACCACCCAGGGCCACCCTCAGGGACAAGGCAGAACGTTGCGGGGAAATCTTGACCCTGTACAGAAGAGCCACCATGGGGATGCGCATCTCGGCCAGACTGCTGCAGGAAAAACTCAAGAAGGAGGGCGCCGCGGTGTACGATGGCTTCAGGTCCCAAGTCCTGCTGGGAACCATGACGGGATCGTACATGGCGGCCTACGGCGACGGCTGTGGATTCGTCCAACCATCAAACGCAGACACGAACTCTGTACAAACTTTCACTGCTGCCCCGGGAGACCCCCTCCTAGTGGTCGCTGAGTCCACAAGGGTAATGCTGGAGAGCGAAATACAGGCCACCATAAATAGGGTGGCCGGTGACTTGCTCGAAGGCGGAGCCCTAAGGAAGCGACCATAGTATATCTGGGTTAATGGGGTCCCGGGTGTGGCAAAACCAAATGGATTCTCCAAAAATTAAACACCAACACCGACATAGCGATAACATCTACCATTGCCGCTACTGAAGATTTAAGAAGAAGACTGGTTGCGGAGAACGGGGACGTAAAGAAGGTGCGAACCATGGCATCGCTCCTAGTGAATGGGATTGGGGAGGGCGAGGTGTGTAATACACTCTTCGTGGACGAGGCCCTAATGCACCACTTTGGAGCGGTAGTCATGGCAGCCCTAATAACAGGGGCCGATAGAGTATTTATGGTTGGAGATATCAACCAGATACCCTATACAGACCGCGGCCAATACTTCCCCGTGCTGTGCAGCCGGCCTTCGGGCCCGGTGACATACCATAAACCTATGCGATGCACGCACCGCAACCCGCAGGACGTACCATATGCCCTAAAATCCATCTATGAGGGCATATACTCGTCCTGTGAGCGCGTGAGATCCCTGGCGTGGATAGCCCTGGGCGAGATCGTTGTGCCGAACAACTCGCACACACTCTACCTCACCCACACTCAGGATGATAAGAAATACCTTATCGACCAGGGCTACGGCAACAGGGAAGGGTCTCAAACCCTAACCATACACGAGGCCCAGGGACTCACGTCCGAGAATGTGATTGTGGTGCGTCCATCGCAAAGGGTAAACACCATATACAGCAGCATCCATCACGCAGTCGTCGCAGTATCGAGACACACGAGGTCCTGCACGTATTATACGGGACATTGTGAGGACGACGCCCTCCTAGGACTATTGCGTGCAATAAACCTGATATCGTGGTGGTCGACCGCTCCCAACGCCGTGCAATGCTCGTCGATATTACCATCCCTCATGACGATTACCTCGTAAAAGCCGAGAAGGACAAAGCCAGTAAGTACCTTGACTTGGCATACGAGGTAACCGCCATGTGGGATGTTGATTCGACAATCATTGTTCCGATAGTTGTGTCTGCGAATGGCTTGATAGCAAAGAGTTTCGATCAACATCTTAAGAGGCTCTCGCTTGACGGATGGATCAAGGGTCGGATACAAAAAGCAGTGATTCTCGACACGGCACGTATTGTCCGGAGATTTCTCTGTCTGCAGCCCTAACCACCGGTTTGTTTGGGCCTTGCCTCGCTACCGGCGGCATACTAGGTTTAAGTTTTTTATAGTATTTATATTTATTTTATATATCTATATTGTAAAAAACTTAAATTTAAGATTATTAATTAAATATATGAATAATAATTAAAAAAATAAATTAAAAAAATAGCATGTTTAACAAATAATAATAAATATATATTTAGTTAATAAGGAAAAATAGCATGTAGATATATAAAAACAGCATGTTTAATAACATATATTTTGTTAATAGGGAAAAAATAGCATGTAGATATATAAAAACAGCATGTTTAGTAAATAATAATAAACATATATTTAGTTATAAGGAAAAATAGCATGTAGATATATAAAAACAGCATGTTTAATAACATATATTTTGTTAATAGGGAAAAAATAGCATGTAGATATATAAAAACAGCATGTTTCATAAATAATAATAAACATATATTTAGTTATAAGGAAAAATAGCATGTAGATATATAAAAACAGCATGTTTAATAACATATATTTTGTTAATAGGGAAAAAATAGCATGTAGATATATAAAAACCAGCATGTTTAATAAATAATAATAAACATATTTTTAGTTAATAAGGAGAGGCCACTTGGCTGGCTACCATTGTTAAGTTATAACAAGGCAGGGCAAAAAAACACACCACCGCTGCCGGGAAGCCTCCACCTTCTCCCTTAGAACGAAATTTTATAGGACCGATCTTTCACTTGTAGTTTTAAGGAAATTATAATATATCTTACATTAAAGAAAATTCTGTAAATAAACAAATAAAAGTGCGGACCAAAAGAGTCTGCAGAGCTAAATTTACTTAAAAAAAAAAAATCTTAAGAGATCTCGGGCAGCAACAACAGAGCTGCACAGGGCGGCGGAGCTGCAGGGAGCTGCAGTAGCACTAGTGCAGGAGCCCTATACAGGCGGGAAGGAAAACCCACTAAAACCCAACAGCGAAGTTGCTTAAAACCTGTGAGTACCGGCCGACCCTCACAGTATATAGGCTTACCCGGGTACAGGGGGCACTGCCCGGGTGGACCACCTTTCCCCCATACTCGTGGGATAAGTATGAAGATTGATAAAACTTTAAACCCAAAACAAACCGGAGAGAATAACAAAAAGACCTTGGCAAGAACAACGGACGTTGATAGTGCAGACGATGCACGGCCCTCACGGGCGTTGAGGAGTGGCAGTTCCTCTGCAGGGGGCTCCACAAAAAACTCGAGTGTGAGCAGAGCCAGCTCAGCGGACTCAATCGCCGCAGGCTCTAAACGGAGGATGGAGGACTCGGAGTCATCCGTAGGATCCGTCGAATCCGTCGTGTCGATGGCCTCGGTACGAACCGAGGAGGCATCGGACGCTAACGGCCGAAGCGGCCGAAAGGTCCGGCGCAAAAAGAAGAGGGCGTCCGGCCATTCTGGCTCAGAGGAAGAGGAGTCTGGCGACTCAGCCGCGACAGACACGTCGCAGATGTCCGGCTCCAAAACGCGCGGACGCGGCCGACCGCCTACCACAGGCGACTACGTCGGTCTCGCGAAAGCGAAACGGGAGTTAGCTGCGGCAGAACGAGCGGAACAACAGGCTCGCCTCGATGCCGAAGTTGCAGCAACAGAGAAAAGGGCGTATGAGACCCGTGCTCGCTTCTTTGAAGCCAAAGTAGCAGCCGGCGTCGAACCCTCAACGGTGCCGTCCGAAAGGTCGGCACTCGATATCGAGGAAGTGGTGAGGACCGACGTCCAGGTGATCCTGGACGTCGCCAAGAAGTCCTCCCACCTTAGTGGGCCTTTTCAGAAGGCCCTCAAGAACGCTGCGGCGTCGATTGGGGATTGTTTCAGGGAGGTCTCCCTGAAACACATCCCTGACGACGCACGCAAATACAAGGACGAGAACGAGGCCCTCAAGCGGGAGCTCACAAAGCTCCGCAAGGACGTCGAGGCACTGACGTCCCAGGTGAGGGCCCTCACCACGGCGAAGCCGGCCACCGCTCCACCGCCAGCGCCGCCGCCAGTGCAATTTGAACCGCCCGGAGCCAAGGAGGAATGGCTCCGGGAGGCCATGGTGCAGATAGGGGGCATAATTAACGCCCGATTTGAGGGAATCGAGGGCAGGCTCCTGCCGGCCCCGAAACTCCGCCCGCCCCTCGCGGCGGACAAAAAGGCGCCCACAAGCGCCCCCTCCGACCGGCCGGCCGCTCCTGCGTCCACCAAGGCCAAAGCCGGTCGGAAAAAGGCCGCTCAAGAAGCGGCGAAGCCCACCTCCCGGGAGGCCCCGGCTAAGGCGACCACGCAGGCACCTGCTCAGGCGCCTGCACCGGCGCCGCAGCAACCCCCGGTAGAGGAGGATGAGGGATGGGTCAAAGTGGCCAAAAAGCGGCAGAATAAGCGCCGCGGGGGCCGCAACGACCAGGCCTCCGTGCCACAAACTGAGGCGCCGCGCAGCTTCGCCGCTGTTGCGAAGGCTGCGCCACCAGCGCGCAAGGAGGGCCAGCGCAAGCCGGCCGCTCCACCCAAGGCGAAGCCAACCGCCGCGCCAAAATTGGCGCCCCCCAAAACGGCCGCGGTGATAATAACACTGCACCCCGCGGCCGTTGAAAAGGGCGCCACGTATGGCGACGTGCTGGGGAAGGCTCGCCGGTCGATCGACCTCGCGAGCCTCAACATCGATAAAATCTCGTGCCGACAGACTGCCGCCGGCGCCCGGATCTTAGAGATCCCGGGAGCCCAGGCGGCGGAGAAAGCCGACCTACTGGCCTCCAAATTGCAGGAGGTCATAGGAGAAGAGGCCAAAGTCGTCCGGCCCACGAAATGCGTGGAGGCACGCGTCTCAGGGCTGGACGAGTCTATTTCCAGCACGGAGCTGGCCGCAGTAATCTCCCGAAAAGGAGGTTGCGACGCAGGCCAGCTCTCGGTGGGACAAATCCGTCCCGGTCCGGGTGGTCTGGGCACCGCACTAGTACGGTGCCCAATAACAGCGGCCAAGAAGGTCGCCGACGGCAAGCTCCTGGTAGGGTGGAGCTCGGCCCAGGTGAAGGTGATGGAGGCCCGCCCCATGCGGTGCTTCCGTTGCTTCGGACTGGGCCACCATCAGAATCGGTGCCCCTCGGCGACCGACCGCAGCGGCCTCTGCCGCCGCTGCGGCAAAGAAGGGCATAAGAGCTCCGGGTGCGGTGCGGAGCCCCATTGCGACATTTGCGCGGCCGCCAAGCGGCCGTGCAACCATGTAATGGGCGGGAGGAGATGCAATCCCGCCCGCATGAAGGGAAGAGCGGCTGCCCCGCCAAACAAGGCAGCTGCTAGACCCCAGGAGGGGGCGCTCGTGCCCGAGCGCGAGGAGGTTGTTGCAATGGAACTGTAATGGACGGTACACCATTGCACAACCTCCTCCAAGGGAATTTAAACCACTCCGCTAGGGCTCAGGATCTCCTAACCCAGAGCATGGCGGAGTGGTCCATTGATGTGGCGGTGGTCGCGGGAGCCTTACTTCGTCCCGAACCAGCCCAATTGGGTTGGTGACCGGGACGACTCCGTGGCCATCGTAATTCGACAGGGACATGGCGCACGATGCGGCCTTGGCCCAGGCGTGGTGTTCCCGTCCAATGGACGGGGACGCGGTGGATGAGTCGGCGTCACGCCTCCGCGAATCGCTCACGGAGGTGTGCGAAGCGAGCATGCCGCGGGAGACCGCCGCCAGGTCTATTGGTGGTCCTCGGAGATTGCCGCTCTGCGCTCAGCCTGCACGGCGAGTAGGCGGGCCTACACCCACTACCGCCGCCGCCGGGTGCGGAGCGCCGACGAAGAGGGCCGCCAGTATGACCGATATCGGGAGGCGAAGAGGGCCTTGCAGACGGCCATCTCCCGCGCCAAGGAGAGTGCGCGGGAGGAAATGCTGCAGGGCCTGGACGCAGACCCCTGGGGCCGCCCATTCAAGGCGGCCCGGGACCGGCTCCGCGGGCGCGGGGCTCCCGTCGCCACCACCATGGCCCCCGACCTCCTCGATCGGGTTGTGGCCGGTCTGTTCCCCCCCGCCTCGGAGTTCACTCCTCCGGGCATGCGCCCGGAGTGCGGCGGGGAGACACCGGCGGATCCTCCTCCTCCTCCAATTGGAGTCGAGGAGTTTGACGACGCCGCGGCCCGACTCAGGGGCAAAAAGACGGCGCCTGGCCCCGACGGGGTCCACGCCGGAGTGCTGAGCCTCATACTCACGCACCTCGGCGAGAGAGTTCGGGAACTGTTCGAGGCATGTCTTCGCACCGGACAGTTCCCGAAGCTGTGGAAGGACGGGGTCCTCTGCCTTCTGCGGAAGGATAGCAGGCCCGCGGAGGACCCGTCCGGGTACAGGCCCATAGTGCTGCTGGATGAGGTCGGGAAGGTGTTTGAAAAGATCATCGCCTCCCGCCTCATGCAGCACCTCGATGAGGTAGGGCCCGGCCTCTCGCCGGCCCAATATGGGTTCAGGGTGGGGCGGTCTACGCTGGACGCCCTGTCCGACCTGCGGGCCGCCGTGACGGAGGCCTGCGACGGCGGCGAACAGGTGCTGGCGGTGTCACTCGACATCGCCAACGCCTTCAACAGCCTCCCTTTCGGGGCTGTTGTGGAGGCGCTGCGGTTCCACCGCGTCCCCCGGTATCTCCTGTGGAACCTGGGCTATAATTATGTGCTCCGCCTGTCTCTCCCGCCCGCGTCCGCGTATTCTGCTACGCGGACGACACGCTGGTAATAGCGCCGGGAGGGACACTGCGGAGGCCGTGCGGCTAGCGTCAACGTACACGACGCTAGTCGCACGCAGGATAGGGTCACTCGGCCTCCGAGTGGCCCCTGCCAAGACCCGAGGCCCTGATGTTCCACGGGCCTCGCGACGACGCCCCCGGCCGGGACGGCGATCTCGGTCGATGGGGTGTCTGTAGAGCTGCAGCCCCACATTAAGTATTTGGGGCTGCTCATAGACGGGAGATGGGGGTTCGAGGAACATTTCCGTCGCCTCGAGCCCCGCCTGCTGAAGGCAGCGGATGCCCTCGGACGCCTCCTGCCCAACGTGGGGGGTCCGAGCGCGAGTTGCCGCCGCCTCTACGCCGGCATCGTGCAGAGCATGGCCCTGTACGGGGCCCCCGTCTGGGCCGACGCCCTCGGCCCGCGGGCCGTGGCGTCCCTGCACAGGGCCCAGCGAGCTGTGGCCCTGAGGGCTGTACGGGGCTACTGCACGATGTCCCATACGGCGGCATGCCTGCTTGCCGGGACTCCGCCGTGGGAGTATACCGCCCACATCCTTGCCGCCGCCTACCGCGTCCGTGCGGAGGCGCGAGACGGCGACCGGCGCTTAGCGCCGAGGGAGAGGGCCACCGCGCACGAGGAGGCCACAGTGGAAGTGGTTCGCCTGTGGTTCGAGGAGCTCCGTGAGCTAATGGGTACCGCCTCCGTTTCGGACACTCTGTTCCGGAGCGTCGAGGCGATGTACCCGTTCCTCACCACATGGGCGAACCGGCGTCACGGGTCGCTCACGTACCACCTGGTGCAGGTGCTAAGCGGCCACGGTTCCTTTGGCCGCTACCTGCACCGCATCGGCCGTGAGCCGACCCCCGAGTGCCACCACTGTGGCGCCAGCGAGGACACCGCGCAGCACACGCTCGCGGTGTGCCCGGCCTTCTCCGCGCAGCGCGCCGAGTTGGTCGCCGTCATGGGCGAGGACCTCTCCCTCCAGAACGTGGTGTGTGCCATGCTGGAGGGAGAGAGCACGTGGGCGGTTGTAAACTCCTTCTGCGTCGAGGTCATGACGCAGAAGGAGGCGGCGGAGCGCGCCAGGGAAGACGACCCTGGCGCGCCGGCATGTCGCCGTAGGCGGACGGGGCGAAGGAGGCGCGCGTTCGCGCGCCTCATTCCTCCTGTCGGTGACCAGCGGGGGCCGGGCCCGGGAAGGCCGGTCCCTGCTATTCAAAGGTCGCCGTCAGTCGACGATCCCCTGGATGCCCCGGGGGATCGACGGCCCCCCCAGCACAACGGGGGGGCGAGAGGGGCCCGCACGATGCGGGCCGACGCCGACGAGGTCGTGGAAGTGTTCTCACGAGTTCCCATGACCTTGTCACGCCGCGATGCAGCTCTCCTCGGCGTGTCCCCCCCTCATCTGACGGGGAGGAGGACGCGTCGACGATCGATGCTCTCGCGGCAAGGCGTCCCTGAGGGGCATTGTCTGGTTTTTAGTCGGTAGGCCGCGCGTTTGGTAGTGGCACTCGGCCCCCAAGCGCGCGGAGAGTCCGACATAACCCCGCGGTGTTCCCGAGCCGCGGGGTATGCGTAAGGCATTTTCCAGACATAAAAAAAAAAAAAAAAAAAAAAAAAGGAGCCCTATACAGGCTCTGCAGGCACAGTCAAGCAACTACCCGGCACAACCGTCATCCAGTGCACACTCGGCCGCCAAAAGCCTGTTAAGGCTGCCGTAATCGTTTTTGGGGGCGAGCTGAGGGTCATTCACGACCCTCAGATCGTCACATAAACACCACCACAGCACGCCTGAGAGGGGTATGCGACCTTCTATCGCTTAAAACGGACCAAATTATATTAGCCGGCGACATAAATGTCTGGAGCCCCTGGTGGGGTAGCTCTGTAGGGAACCAGAGGGGCGACGCATACTTGACGCTCCTAAATGAAATGGACTACCATGTCCTGAACACCGGCGACACATCGACCTTCGAAGAGTACCGCGGCAAGAGATACTATTCTAGCTGCGTAGACGTCACGGCGTGCTCGGCCGCCCTTCTCGGCAGGATCAGACACTGGAGGGTGGATCGGAGCCTGACCACATCCGACCATAACGCCATCACCTTCACCCTGGAGGCCGGGAAAAGGCACCAGCCAATACCGCGTCCCACAACCAGAAGGTACAATACCAAAAAGGCGGATTGGTCAGGCTTCGATGGGATAGTGAGGACCCTGCTGACTAGGGACGGGCTGACGCCCGAGGCGATAGGGTCGGTGGAGGGTCGGGGGGGCATGGAGGCCATTGTCAAGAAATATATTAATACAGTGGAGGAAGCGTGCGAGAGCGCGATCCCATACCTACACGCAAGGAGTGGAAGTAAGGTGCCGCCCTGGTGGAACAACAATCTGGACAAACAGAAGGCGGAAGTCCTCCGGAAAAAGAGGAGAATACGCAACGCCGCCCCCACCAGAGTGGAATCCGTAGTAAGCGAGTATCGAGCCGCAAAGGAGGAATACCTCATGGCAATATCTGCGGCACAGACAGAGAGTTGGAAGGCGTTCTGCTCTGCACAGGAGAGGGAGAGCATGTGGGACGGCATGTACAGAGTCATCAGGAACACAGCCGGAAGGCAGGAGGACCCCCTCCTGAGAGGGCAGGACGGGAAGACTCTAAGTCCTGAGGAATCGGCAGAATTAATTGCCGAAACCTTCTATCCCGATGACTCTGAGGAAACCGATGGGCCACGCCACTCCCAGGTTAGAGCTCTTGTGGGGGGCAGAACGAGGGGCCTAGACAGTGGGCTATCGGATGACGATCCACCATTCACCCGGGCAGAGGTCGAGGCTGTGCTCAAAGCACAAAACCCGAAGAAGGCAAGGAAATGTACAAAATGCTAACGTAGAATAAAGCTATTTGAGTTATTTTTTTAGTTTAAAATATCTTAATTCGGAGAGCCAATTTCTGTTAATCATTCTGTAAGTGTTACATGTGCCAAATCAGTGTTGAAAAAGACTTTTGCGTGTACTTTTTAAGATAGAGCGAGACATAATAAACAAAGATCGATGAAGACAAAAAGTGTACATTTTATTAGTAGAAGAATTGTAAATTATTCCACAATGTGAGAAAGTTCTAGATAAAAATACGAGAACTTTTCATATCATTAACACTCGTAGCTAAAGTGCTAGAGAATTTTTAAATAAAAAAATGCCCTGGAATTATTCAAGTTGAACATTTGAATGAGAACAACTGTAGCAGAAATAACTTATGTGTTAAATTTAACTACAAACTTGTACATAAAGAACGTATCTATTATTCAACGTAGTGTGAATAATACAGACGGCTAAGCAATATTTATTTCGCTTCTTAGTTATGAAGTATATAAGTATATTTGATAAACAATTTCGGAGAAAAAAAATGTCGAAGTAAATACAGATTGACATTAACTTTTTTTTATTTATTTTTAGTAAATTGACATAAGTTCAAGAGCTTTTATATTTAGCTAATACGATCAAAGTTTTGTTAGAAATGATTACACATTATTTTTAATACGGCAATGTAGTCTAAATAAAAACTTATCGAAACATAGTATAAAACAAAGTCGCTATCCGTCGTCTGTCTGTCCCTATGTATGCTTAGATCTATAAAACTACGCAACGGATTTTGATGCGGTTTTTTTAAATAGATAGATTAATTCTTAAGGAAGGTTTATATGTATAATACATGCATAATATAGTTGAGAAACACTGATAAATTTAGAGGTTTCTAATGTGATGTCGTAAATAAGCACGTTTTTTTGCGCTTATATTGCAAAAAACGCTGGCCCTACGAGATAGACCAAAATAATGTACTACAGTATTGTCCACCTTAAAAAGTTCAACAAAAAATCCGCGATGGTGTATGTCTATATCTTAGGGATAACCCACCATAACCATTTTTTATGCTTTACTAAAAAATGGTTATTTACGAAGTGATTTTAAACAATATAGCAAATCAAATCAAATCATATCAAATCAAAAATTTAATCTTCAAATAGGATTTTACAATCACTTTTGAATGTCAAAGATGATACGCCATTGGTTCACAAGTCTACGGCGGGAGACCATGTACTGGAACCCTGTTTTGAACTGGACCAAGTTAAAATAACTAACAAATAATTGAAATTGAATGAAATTACCGTGGGAGAGCCATGCTTCGGCATGAATTGGGCCGGCTTGACCGGAGTGATACCACGGCCTCACAGAAAACCGGCGTAAAATAGCGCTTGCGCTGTGATTCGCCGAGTGAGTGGGGGTACCGGAGGCCCAATCCCCCCTTCCCCCTTACTCCCTTTTAAAAGGCCGGCAACGCATCTGTGCACGACGGCACACTTCGCTTGCTGGGATTGGTGAAGGATTTCGAACGGTGCGGCCCAGGGTTTGTTCCAGGAAGAAATCAAAACGCCAGTTTTCTTGTGTTCAGTCGGCCAGCAGTGTCTTCAGGAGCTTTCTGTTGTGGTGGTTGGACAGTCGTCCACTTCAGTATGTGGTCCCCGTCGTAATCCGTACCGAGAAGTATTTTTTTTCCTCGCGGGAGGCAGCGCTCCCGCGAAATCCTCATAGGGGGCGCGCCACCACAGTGGTCGCAATGACAACCCCCTGGTGCTCGGACGACCTTGCACCGGATACCACCCGCGCCCGGTCTACGGAGGGTGGTTATGTTGGACTCTGACAGAAGGCCAGCCTACCAACTAAACACTGCCTAATGCCTTTGGCCGAGCAGAAAGCCTGGGGCCCTATCGGCTTTATCTGAGCGCTCGCTCTCTCCGGGGAGAGGGCGAGGCAGCGCAGCCCTTAACGGTGCATACGCTTCATGGAGCGAGCCGGTTCCCAGAGTGGGCCGGTCGAATCGTTACTGTGTACAGAAGGTACTTACTGACCCGTGCTGTTCGGCGGCGCAGATGCTGCCTCTAGCAGGGTTAAGAGTTTACGCGTGATGCGATCGGGAGGGTCTGTGAGCGCGTTTTTAGGGCGACGGTACGAAGGGGAGGGTGAGGGCGTGTAGTTTGCCGCCTCTCGGACTAACGGGTTTGGGTGTTCAGATGCCGCTTTGAAGAAGCGTTCTGAGAATTTTTTGATGGTCTGTTGGATTGTTGGGAGGTCCACGTCCCTATGAAGGTCGTGTCGTCTAACGTAGAACGGAGCGTCGGTAGCTCGGTGGTTAATTTTATGTACTTTGCAGAAAAAAATTGAATGTAAGCGTAACATGGATAAACCGAAAATCAGCGTGATTTCCGGGACCTTAAATAATGCAATGCAATGGAACTTATGTCATTTTATATAATCATGAAAATTACACTTATTGTTCATTTGTAGGTTTATACGAGTGAGTAGAAGGAGAAAAATCATATCAGTTTGAATCAAGCATATCTATCTATCTAAAAATCATGTTCAGATATTACAGATATTTATTGCAAGTTTACAATATAAGACAAATTTAAAAATAAACATATATTTATATTAACATTAAAGTACATAGTGTTGTTCCGTTTGTGCGCTTTAAGTAAACAATAATATTATGATTAATAAATAAATGCTTTATAAAACTGTTTCAGTTGCAAAAGAAGGATAGCATATTTCAAATAAAATACAATTTTCTGTTTTTATTTGCTATTCCTTTCTTTACGCTTTTATTGTAAAATTTTATGTTTACAACTTATTATTACAATAATATCTAAGGTAAAAGGTGAAATACTATTTTGAGTGTTCAATATAATATTTTTACAATCCCTGAAAATAGTAATTTCCCAGGCATATCCATACTCGTACATCAAGTACCTGGGCCTCACCCTGGACCGCCGCTGGAGCTTCGAGGAGCAGTTCGTGCGGTTGGTCCCCCGAGCCAAAAGGGTGGCGGGCGCATTGCATCGCCTGCTGCCCAATCTCGGGGGACCGAGGGATGGAGTTCGCCGCCTGTACGAGGGCGTCGTGCGATCCGTGGCCATGTATGGGGCTCCCGTGTGGTCGCAAGACTGCGCGAGGTCCCCCCGCTCCAGAGCTCTGCTATGGAGCCTGCAGCGGATAATGGCCATACGGAGCGTACGAGGCGGCGACGGTTCTGGGACGCTCCCCCCCATTCGACATCCTGGCCGACATGTACGCGGCGACGTATTGTGGCGGATTGTGGCGGCCTGGCCTGCGCAGCTCGAATTACGGATCTGCGCGCGCCAGCGGGCCGTCGGTGCCGTACTCCCGCACCTCGAAGCTTGGCTCCACGGGAAGGAGGAGGTCACCTACCGATTGACTCAGATACTCACCGGGCACGGCTGCTTCGGTGAGTATCGAATAGGAAGGGAGGAATCGACACATTACCACCACTGTGCATCCGACCTCGATTCGGCCCAGCACACGCTGGCGGAGTGCCCCGCGTGGGCCTCCGAGCGCCGAGTCTTGGTCGCAGAGATCGGGCGAGATCTGTCTCCGCCGGCATTGATTGCGGCAATGCTGGCGGACGAGGGCGGTTGGAGGGCTGTGGCCTCCTTCTGTGAAGCAGTGATGCTCCAGAAGGAGGCCGCCGAGCGGGGTCGGGAGATGGCCGATCCCGCTCGAAGAAGGCGGCGCCGGGCTCGGTAGCACAGCTGCGGCGCCGCCGCGGGTCGCCGGCGGGCGCGAGGAAGTCGCGACTGCTACGGCGACCCGGGATGGACCACGCCCCTTCCGTGGCCGGGGGGCGTCGTCGGTGGAGGAGACCGGGGGAGGTAGTAGCCTCCCCGAGGAGGGCTCCCCTCTAGACAGGGGAGCGGAGGCTGGGGTTTCCCGGAAGTGGCTTGATGTTCCCGGGGGCTCCCTACATGCCTGAGGAAGGCCATCGCTGATCTCGTCGTTTTTATTGGGTAGGTCTTCCCCTTCTGGGGAGGAGAGCCCCACATAACCGCCGGCTCGCCACAGCCGGGATATGCAATTTAATGCATTTTCCTCAGGGGAACAAAAAAAAAGGCATATCCATACTATTGATGTCACAAAATCGCAAGTAGATAAAATACTACCTATTCCGAGCACTAATCATAATAAAGAACACAGTCGAATTGAGAACGTCTTTTTTGAAGTCAGTTAAAAAGTAAAATATAATTCTAATCGAAATTGAACCTCTTGGTCTTCTAAATTAATATAATTTTAATTCAAAATACGCCTTTTACTGTCATCTTTTGACGTCGAAACAAATTTCAGAGAATAGGTATAGATTTATTTGTTCGTGTAAGCGTGCAAGGAAAAAATTACATCGGTTCGTAAAATTAAATTGGGAAACCTTACCGAGAAAAACAGGATAAACTTGGAACACCTAATTTCAACCGTCATTTGAAAGAACGCAATACATAAATATAATACAGTTATACCTAGATCTTAATTATGTTTAAATTTAATAAAAGCATAAACGTATTTTAAATTATTTTGTTAACGGACATGTCTCAATAAACTTCTGTTTTCATATACGAGTAGTGCGATATAAATACTAAATGAGTTCAGTCCATATTGGCAGAGGACACGTAGACCGCGACATGTCCTAAGCGACCCCCCTAATCAATTAACGCAGGACCTTCTAGACCTGCAAGCGGCGGCGTCTGAGCCGTCGCCCCCCTTGTCTCTGCTTCGCCACGAGTAGGTTCCCAACCAACACAGGCCGGTCCCACTTTGGAGAACCGTGCCTCTTCTAGCGCTTATGCCCTCTCCATGGGGCAGCGCTAACCGTACCTCTCCTGAGGTGCGGCTCCCTTCCATATAAGCCAGTAGGGTCATTAGGACCAAAGGCTTAGGCTGAGTTTAGTCGGTAGGTCTGGTGGGTCGAGCCGCCTCGATTCACCAGGAGTCCGACATAATCAACGCATCCCTGCTTGCCTGTTGCGTTGGTATCCATGACGGATTCTCAGCCTCCTCACCTGAGGAAAAAAAAAAACTAAATGAGTGTAAGTTGAGTGTAAGTTGACCCATAATGTGATTGATTCGATCATTTTATCAAATGCTATAAATTTAAGAAGTCATCGCCTTAGCGCCCGTTGTTTTGATGTTTTTTCAATACCCATCAGTAACAACAATTATGCCAAAAATATATTTTTGTACTAGCTTCCTTCGCCCGCATGAAATTAGTTTTTGTCAATCCAGTAGCCCTAGACAAAATGCCTTTCTATTTGCGTTTTCTATAATAGATAACATAAAAAATGTATGAAACTGACATTTCCAGTAGATACGTCACGTGACTTGATGACGCTGATAGAAAACTCGCAGACAAGATGCTAACTGTGTTTCTATTCTATCGCTCGTCTGTGTTCTATTTTGACAGTAGAAGAGTTCTATACAAATTCATAGACAAAATGTAGTTTGTGACGTAAAAAATAGATACGGTTCTATTCTATTTCTACTCAACAAAGCGATTGCTCATACCCAATAGATTGGTGATAGATTGTTTGTTTGTTGTTTTAAAATAGTGTGTTTTTGCCAAATTATTCCTAAAAATGCACATGATAAGGCTTTTGTGGGCAGCTCATACCGAAGAAACGTTGATTCGGCGTAGAAGGAGGGTTCAAAATCGACGGCAGCTGGAAAATATTAATGACATGCCCGAAAGTTTATTTATCGAACATTTTAGATTAAATAAAGAAATGTTTTTAAATTTGTGTACAGATTTAAAAAGACTAACTAACATAAAAGGAACCAATGAATTACCATTGGAAATAAAAGTATTTCAAACACTTCTTTACTTCACAAACATGGTATTTTCTTTATTTGTACAACATTAACACATTTTTTATTAAAGGTACTTTTTGCCCTTAGTTTCTTCGCTACGGGTTCTTACCAAAGAATAGTTGGCGTCACACAGCACATAACCCAGAGAACTGCAAGCCGATGTATTCGGGAAGTTGTGGACGCCTTAAACAGCAATGCTATTTGCACCAAGTGGATTGTGTTTCCACAAACACGAGAAGAAAGGACCCAAATCACACAAGAGTAAGTTAGTTAAGCTGCAACTTAGTGAAACTTTTAAATGGTTAAAAATGTTCAAAATGATATATATGCCATGACAAATTCGTTCATAAGCCAGCTACAAATGTACAGCCTATAATAGTTTAGAATCTGCTTTTTTACTTACCTCTAAATAAATGTCAAATCCAAAGTTTGTTTAATTTAGTCCTAATTAATGTAGGTAAATAATTGTGAAGTACGCACGTTTGAAATGTTTTGAAGTTCCTCCTAATGGCATTTTTTTCTCTTTAAGCAAAGGGAATTAAGGCGAAACACAATAGATTATTTTCTATTCTATTTTCTACTGTCACGGTAGACACAGCCATTCTATCAGTAGATACACTTTGTCTAGCATTTTTCGATAGAAAACGCTTAGACTATTATAATAGTAGAAATAGAATAGAAAAGACGCGCGTGCTTTTTGTCTAGGGCTACTGGTCCCTTATGCCTAAGAGACTCTCACAGGGGCCAGCCTCACGTTGTGTACAAAAATACACTTGCATACTAACTTTCAACCTTATTTCACCCCCTAGCTGGTCGAAATTTCAAAAATGCTAGAACAAATGTTTAATGATTTCTTATCAAGTGCTTAAATATAAATTCTCATGGCTTTATCTCTTAAAATTAAGAAATCCCATACAAACTTTCAACCTCAATTTCGACCCCATCATCCTTCGATCATATATTTCTGTTGATACACAGTTACCGTCTAAAAAGTGGCACCGGCGAAACAAGGCACAAACAGTAAATGTGCCTTGTTTCGCTCTCATTCATTCGGTGGCCGCGCGCGATTGATAACGTCAGCGATGCCGAAATGCGTAGTTTATACTTGTAAAAATGACACACGTAAAGTACAAAAGAAGGATGGAATGTCATACTTCCAATAAGTATATCTTTATCTTAATTTATTAGCGCATTTTTTTATGAGTAAAACACTTTTATTCATATTATGTATTACTAAAATATCAATTTAAACCGCTTGCGTACCATGCCACGATGCGCAACGCATCGCATCTATCTCTTTCTGTCTCGAGTGGCTCACTCATAGGAAAAAATAGCACAGAGCTAATGTTTCAGAAAAAGGTCAGTGGAATGATGGAGTCGCCTATACCATTTTTTGTGATTTTATTTCTTTTTTTTTTAGTTTTACGCTTTCTTTGTTTGTAAGGCTCGGCAAAATAAAGGTTGAGAAACCCTGTCTTAATAAAGTCTGTACTTTCCTTAGCACCTAATTCTACATACTGTAGACGGCACAGGGATAAATAAACGTTGCGATGTTATGTTATCAGCAGGCAGTTTAATAATGCTCTAAAAATGGCGGACACTGGCTTTTATAATTTTACACAAGCAACTTATTAATCGATTTATAACAATATTAATACAATGCAATACAACAATAGTTATTAATTTGCATCAAAATTATTACTAAGCAGTATAATTATATAATTAAACATTGTATAGATTTTTAAAATTAAATTAGGTTCCGTAAACCGGAAGTGGCATTTTCAGTATATTAGATTATGATTAAAAATTTGATTACGGCTGTCAGTATTGGCTTTAGATTAGTTTTATAATTTATTAACACGTTGAACGCTTTATGGCCCACCCGTGAGCCTAGTGTACTGTTCCGTTTGAGCTATGCCGAAATCATTAAATCGCATATTTTTGTCAACTTCAGATTTTCATCTCAAAGTTTATAAAATGCGGAAATATGTTAAAAAATGAAAATTATCGATTTTTACCGTTCCGTTTTCGTGATATAACAAAAGGCTCACCGGTGGGTCCCGTGGCCTCTTATAACGGAATACTGAATTTCCGTTGGCGGGCGCCGCGGGGGCACGCCGTCGCCCACCCGCCCGCGCTTGCGTCGCTCAATTGCAGTTGCAGCCAGCTAGTATCGCGCGTTGCGTCATCGTACATAAACGTTACACTTCTAATGCGAATATGGATGATTTCGAAAACTTTGTGTTAACTCAAGAGGATATATCACATTTAGAAACTATTGAAATAAATCTACTGAATAATAGTTTTCAAGTAGATTCTGATGAAGATGTAGTTCAACCAGTGAAAAGGAAATGCCGCCGAATTGTATTGTCAGAGAGTGAGAATAGTGACGATGAAATCTCAAGAGTTATTGTCGATACTATTGGTGAGTACCTAATCGTATTTTTTAAACTATCCATTACACAAAATTTTCTTGTGTTATTTTAAGTGTAAAGCCCACGCGCAGTGATAGCTATAGTACCTAGGTATTTGATTTGTCACGCATGATTTTCTTTAAAAATATAATACCTATTTTCATTATCAGCTTTCTTTGGGACTAGATAGTGCCGTATAAATGTGGTGAAAATTATTTATTTATTATTGAAAATAATGATTAAGGTTATAAAAATCAAATGTCTAAAGTTATAAAAACCAATAATATTCTCTTATATTTTATATTTATTCGACTGCTCTTAAAGGAGGGTTATTTTATAGAGAGTATGTATGTATGTAAAACAGATAAAACTTGTGATATGTAATACTGTGAGTAAATAGTGTATAACAAGAGATTAAATTACAAAATGTAATGATTAATTTATCATTTATTTTTATTTTACAGGTAACACATCGCCATCGGATAACTGGTCAAACCCTAAAGGTAATCAACGTAAAATAATACCCTTTACTGAGCATCCTGGAATGCCAACTAACCTTTGCTCAAGTATGCGAAATGCGTCTCCAGCTGATTTCTTCCGACTAATGACTCCTGATAGTCTTTTCCAAGAAATTGCTTACCTTACTAACCAATTTGCTATTAATAAAATTGTGTCAGGACCAGCTTCACGTTTTGCACGGCTTCGCAAATGGAAACCAACAGATCTTGCTGAAATTAAACAATTTTTTGGACTGATCCTGTTTATGGGCATAACAAAGCTTCCTAGGTTGGCCGACTATTGGTCAACAAATAATATGATAGGTCATCCGTTTCCACGCACTATTATGTCAAGAAATAGGTTTGAACTGCTACTACAGATGCTGCATTTTTCACAAAACGACGAGACGAATAAAAAAGACCGCCTCCATCGCATTCGCTACCTTTTGCAAGTCTTAAATGAACAATTTCAAATTTTTTATACACCCGGCGAGGATCTATGTATAGATGAAAGTGTTGTCCCGTTTCGTGGCAGGATTGTGTTTCGTCAATACAACAAACAAAAACGCCACAAATACGGCATCAAAGAATTCAAATTATGCTGTGTGCCAGGATATACATATAGAATAAGTGTGTATGCTGGCAAAAATGAGGAAACAACTAATACAACTCCTCATAATGTAGTCATGGATTTGCTTAGCGGTCTTTTAAATAAAGGTCACACTCTTTATACTGACAACTGGTATACGAGTATTGGATTAGCAAGAACTTTGCTTAATAACGAAACACATTTAGTGGGAACAATCAGAAAGAACAGGAGGCACCTTCCAAAAACTGTCGTATGTACTAAACTCAAAAAGGGAGAATACATCGCTAGAGAAAGTCATGATGGTATTACTGCATTAAAATGGAGAGACAAAAGAGAAGTTTTGGTTCTGTCAACCAAACACTCAGACCGATTTGCAAAAGTACGAAGGCGTCAGGGTAATGAAATTATGAAACCGCAGATTATTGTCGATTACAACAAAGCCAAAGGAGCAGTTGATTTATCGGATCAAATGTCTGCATACTCGTCACCATTGCGGAAATCCGTAAAGTGGTACAAAAAATTTGCATTTGACTTATTACTCAATACAGCGATGGTAAATGCTCTGACACTAAAAAAACATACAAATTATAGATTTTAGAAGATTTATAATGATGAATCTTTGTGGCGTGAAGCAAAACGTTGCGCATGTAGAAAGACCAAAGAGAATCAAACACGTACTGGAAAAAAAGAAGGTTTAGCAAGAAAAGTTAGAAGAACATGTCGCCAATGTTATGCAGAAAATGTAGCAGTCATGGGCAGCAAACAGGCTAAAACCAAGACAAAAAAGGTAACAACGTATTGTCAAAACTGTCTAGCTAAACCATACCTTTGTTTGCCTTGTTTTAACAAGATTCATCATTAAGTTTTGTTTTGTTTATGTTTTGATTAGTTAAAATATTTCTGATGTGATAATTAAAGAAGTGCCATAATTGTGATTGATAACACGAAACAAATGTTATAAAATTTTATTAATATTGAATTAAAGATTTTCGTGTCACGAAGAAGGAAATGTTATGTTCTTTTGTATTTTAATTAAACATTTTTATAATTATTTATTAGTTTGATTTATGATTAAACTAATCAAAACAATAATTGCAACTGAAATTTAAGACGACCCTTACAATCTCAAAAAAATCTTACAAGTTTTTGTAGTATTTGATGACCACGCCATCCGGTTATGCAATAGGGCTACACGGCTCATTTCTATGTACGTTTTGTATGATAACTTCAATCTGTGGCTTGTAGCAAGCGTGTTCGTTGGAGCCATCGCACGGCTCACAGATGACCCCCGTGGCCTGAACGGCACAGTATGAAAAGGCTCAGTGGTGAGCCCTGCGGCCTGTACGTAAAATCTATATTTTTCATACGGCGTTCAACGTGTTAATAATTTATAATAAAATAATTATGTGATAATTGATTAATATATGGAGGAATATTGATTAATATAGATACAATTTATGATTTAGCGGGGCGGCGTGCCGGAAGCTGAACTTGTAACAATACTTCTTGGTTTATGTTTAAAATTTAAAAAGTTTCCGTACTGTTAAGATAAGTGTAAAAAAAACTAAGCATCTCCACTGCTGTCTATGTTCAAGTAGGATGCGATAAGACGCGAGCACAATATTCGGAGTCAAATGGAACGTAGGAGCATTATTATATGAAATGAATTTGTGCTTAATTGCAACAGACTAAGGGCTTATTATCCAATATATTTGTTTTCAAATATGTATTGTTCATTTCTGATTTCACGGCATCATTATATCATCGAAACCAGAAGATAATATGTAACGACCTTAACAAGGATTTATTTTCATACTTCATTACGTTACTTAAGATTTAAATTGGCTTAAATTATATGACACTTTAAGAACTTTTTTCAAAATTGGTACTATAATATACATCTATTCTTCTATGTATAGACGCGGGGTCGATATTTTGTTTGATTTTCTATGGAATTGTGTATCTACAGAAATATATGATCGAAGCCATCATCCTTTTTTTCGAAATAAAAAGTAGTAGCCTATGTTCTGCTAAAGATTGTCTGAACCAAATTTCATCAAAATTGATTGCTAGGTTTATGCGGGAAAGCGTAACAGACAGACAGCCAGAGATACTTTCGCATTTATAATATTAGTTGAGATTTATGAAAATATTGAATCGATTAAAAAGCTAAAGCTGACTCATAATGACAACGGAACCGAAGTAAATTATGACATAACTCAATGATTTCAGTATGAATCAATTTCATTAACCGGTAACATTTGTGTGCGGGCAAAGACAGAACTATGCATATGCATTCCATAGAGCAGATAGCCGATCAACTTTTTTTATCTATTCTTAACATAGATTAAGTATTTCTATATGAATATTCTTAATGTTGTCCTCCGTGTACATAATCTGTGGGTTTGTGGATTCACACCGACAACTCATAAGTTCCTTTGACTATGTTCCAGCTCCATCGTCAGAGCCTGGTTACCTTATATTACTATAACTATTTTACTCTGGAGACCTATTTTTGAATTTCGAAATCCCATTCAAGCTCCACGAAAATAAATCGTTAAAAATCGAGTAATGGACATACGCGCGTGAAAATTGTTTTAATCTACAAAGTACGAGTATTCCGATCGGTGAAATTGAAGGTAACATCTCATCCCGTCGCGAAACGGGGATACAAGGAGCGTCTACAAGAAGCGCTATATCATTAAAGCAGTAAGTGATATAAACTCTATAATATATCATAATAACGAGCGGAACCAGGGCTAACTAAAGACACCTATATGAAAGTCCTGGGATTTAAGAATCAGGAGCTACAAGGCGATAAAGGAACAAAGGTAACAAATCCGAGTAACGTGAGTTGACCCAGAAAGTCTGCAAATTCCGCAATCGGCACGTACAAGCGGACGATCCGCGATCTAGAACATCTCGACCGGCCCGACGGCTATCAAATACAGTGGACAATAAGAAAGGTGACCACTAATAGGCACTCTGAATAAAGATAAACTCCGGAACTACTATAGCAGATTCACGTTCGTCAAAACACAGGATTGGATTTACAAGCACCGAGAAGTTAGAACATCAAACCACAACGCGCGAGATACGGCGTACTCATCAACACCGAGCCCCACAACGCAATCAGGCCTAGGCCAGAACATCCGCCACGGTGAGTTGCGCAGCAGGAGACAATTATTTATGTATGTGTGTTTTTATATATCTATTAAATTCCTTTACTTATATTTGTAAATAAAACTGACAATATCTAGCTTAATTTTAATATTTATAGCACATATTATTGCAAACGGTGGACATAACGCCCTAACTTTTAATGTATCGTATTATAGTATAATTAATGATAAATATAAGTCTTGTATAAATAGTTGAAATTAATTAGCCAATGTCATTGTACACATGTTGTCACAGTGTAATACAAAATTAATATAGACCCGACTGTTTGATAATACAGATTCAACCAATTTCATTTCTTGTTGTTGTTATATTATATTGTTATATAGAATATTGTTATATTATATTGTTTTTGAGTTTATAAATACCAACTAAAATAATCATAACATTAAGAAATGTCATTAAAATGCCTGCTTCAGGACAGGCTGCGCAAACAAGCGCACAAAATGTTAAAAGAGCACCTAGATCGCTTCGCGAAAAAGTTTTATTACACAAAACAAATACCGCGCAAGCGTCATGTGAACCCTTGTCAGAGTGGACAATGGGAAACCGAGTTTCACTCCCGTCGCTCCCCCTAGAAAGAAGTCGGGGTCACCCCCCGGTTCCCATAACCATAAAAAAGAGCAGTCTAGCGATGGAAGCGAATCTGACTCTTCTGCCTGCCAGCCCAATTCAGCGCTGACGAGAGTAAGAGAGTGGGACTGCGAGGAAATCCCTCCGAGACCAATAAACTCTGAGGAGGAATACGATACTGACTCTTCTTACTGTGGAAGATCTGGCAAAGGAGAAAGACAGAGTATGCTGGCACTGCCGTCTAAATCTGGCAGAGGCGCTGGCGTGATGATGGACATGGCTACAAAATTGGCGAATGAAATGTGGCAAAAGGGTAAGGAAGCAATCGAGCAGGCTGGTAACATCAAGAAGGAACACAGAGCCACCGCTATAGAGTGTCTTCAGACTCTTTACGAAACGGCTCTAGCACTATCAGACTCCAGATCACGGCATAAGTTCAATCTAGAGCGTACGTCAAGGCGACATGCCCAAGAAATAATCAGGTCCGAAAGAGCGCATAAAAAAGAAATCCAAGACCTCACGTCTAGATTGACAAGTGCCATCGAAAACCAAAACAAAAAATCAGACGACACCCTTCAACAAATCAAGTCAATGGATAATTGGTTGCGGTTCGAGACTCGGGAACCTCATGAGAATGTAGGAAAGATCTGCGATAGGGTAAACAACATAGAAAAGAAGTTAGACAGCCTTCTTGCCAAATCTCAAACACCAGCTGGACCACCAACAGAATGTAACACCAATTTGTTACTAGCCAAATTAGACTCCCTACATAACACAATAGACACTCTAAGAAGAGATATACAAAATAGCTCAAAGCATATAGAGCAAAGCCTGAAACAAGCATCGAGTGCTGAAAATATATCAACAACCACACGGGAAATGGTAGGTAAGGTATTAGAGCAGATGAAAAGCAGCGTCTCAATCGCGGACACTGAATTACTCTCAGAAACTAAAACTGTAAAGGAAACCCTGCAGCATATAACACATTTACTCGTAGAAGGTGCTAATGAGGGACAACAATCAATAAGCCAACCCGAATTAGTCATAAAAGAACTGCAACCGATATGTGAAACGCTGGAGGCTGTTCGTTCAGAACTCAAAACAATTAGGGAAGATAAGAGGGTCCCCCTATCTCCACCACCAGTATCCGAGTTGGCCGCAGTAGCAGCACATCCACCAACTAACACTAAACAAACAAGAGGGTCAACTACATATGCCACCATGGTAGGCAAACCAGTACCACCTAAAGCAAGCCCAAACCATACACTTATTATTTCATCAGTAGACGAGATGAAGACAGGCGAAGCTGTCATTGAAGAAATCAGGACAGCTCTCGATAGCAAAAATACCGGAGTAAAAGTGAAAAGGGTTAGGAAAGCCAGGAACCGCAAAGTTGTGCTGAGCTGTAATACTAAAGAGGACTTGTGCTTGGCTAAGGAAAAGGTAAAAAATCACAAAGACCTGAAGGTGGAGGTAGCCAGAGCATCAAATCCTCATGTAGTCATCAGGGATGTCCTTGCCTATCATAAGGACCAGGACATCATTCAATTTCTGACCTCACAAAACAAACACCTATTCAAGGATATGGAAATAAAAGACACGATAATGAAGGTCAGATATAGGAAGCGGGCTAGGAATGGTTTAGAGTGCCATCCCGTATTGGAGGTATCACCACTACTCCACAAGGCACTCTTTGAGGCAGGCGTAGTATATATTAACCTTCAAAGACGACCAGTATTTGACCAATCACCACTAGTGCAGTGTACTAAGTGCCTTGGCTATGGTCATACAAAAATGGTGTGCAAGGAAAAAGAAGAGCGCTGCAGTCATTGTGGACACAAGCACAGATGGGTGGACTGTAAATCTCGCAAAGATGGAAAACCTCCACAATGCCTGAACTGTGTGGAGGCGAGAGGCACCAAAATAGACCAGAATTTCCCCCACAATGCCTTCAGTCACGAATGCCCTGAATGGCAAAAGTGGGACTCTATAGCCCGTGCTAGGGTAGCTTATTGCTAATGGTGCCATAATGACACCCCTCAGATCTAGTAGGTCACTTAATATTATCCAAGCGAACCTGCAACACTCTAAGACTGCTATGACTGAATTACTCAGAGTCGCAGAAGATAAAAAAATTGATATCGCTATAGTACAGGAGCCTTATGTGGGTAACAAAGGATATATCACAAACTACCCGGGGACTAAAATTGTGCAATGCCGCGTGAGTACTGCTGCTGCTGCTGCTGCTGCTGGGGCTGCCGCCGCACAAGTGGCCGCGTGAGTACTGCTGCTGCTGCTGCTGCTGCTGGGGCTGGCGCCGTGGCTGGTGCCGGCCGGTCGACCCTACCCCGGCTTGCTGCCACCGCACAAGTGGCCGCGTGAGTACTGCTGCTGCTGTTGCTGCTGCAGGGGCTGGTGCCGACCGGCCGGCCCTACCCTGGCCTGCTGCCGCCGCACAAGTCGCCGCGTGAGTACTGCTGCTGCTGCTGCTGCTGGGGCTGCCGCCGCACAAGTGGCCGCGTGAGTACTGCTGCTGCTGCTGCTGCTACTGGGGCTAGCGCCGTGGCTTGTGCCGGTCGGCCGGCCCTACCCCGGCCTGCTGCCGCCGCACAAGTGGCCGCGTGAGTACTGCTGCTGCTGCTGCTGGGGCTGGCGCCGTGGCTGGTGCCGGCCGGCCGCCCTGCCCTGGCCTGCTGCCGCCGCACAAGTCGCCGCGTGAGTACTGCTGCTGCTGCTGCTGCTGGGGCTGCCGCCGCACAAGTGGCCGCGTGAGTACTGCTTGCTGCTGCTGCTGCTACTGGGGCTAGCGCCGTGGCTTGTGCCGGTCGGCCGGCCCTACCCCGGCCTGCTGCCGCCGCACAAGTGGCCGCGTGAGTACTGCTGCTGCTGCTGCTGGGGCTGGCGCCGTGGCTGGTGCCGGCCGGCCGGCCCTGCCCTGGCCTGCTGCCGCCGCACAAGTGGCCGCGTGAGTACTGCTGCTGCTGCTGCTGGGGCTGGCGCCGTGGCTGGTGCCGGCCGGCCGGCCCTACCCCGGCCTGCTGCTGCTGCTGCTGCTGGGGCTGGCGCCGTGGCTGGTGCCGGCCGGCCGGCCCTACCCCGGCCTGCTGCAGCCGCACAAGTGGCCGCGTGAGTACTGCTGCTGCTGCTGCTGCTGCTGGCGCCGTGGCTGGTGCCGGCCGGTCGGCCCTACCCCGGCCTGCTGCCGCCGCACAATATATATATATTATATATATATATATATATATATATATATATATAT
This sequence comes from Scirpophaga incertulas, assembly GCA_036419045.1. NCBI lineage: Eukaryota > Metazoa > Arthropoda > Insecta > Lepidoptera > Crambidae > Scirpophaga > Scirpophaga incertulas. The sequence goes on from CM071638.1 coordinate 1,135,370, forward strand.
ATATATATATTGTTGAGGTTTCCAGGTTTCTTTCCAGTGAATGCGTTTATTATAATAGTTAAAATTACGTTTATTGAAAAATTACAAAATTTGCAGATTAACAATCGTGACAATAAAAACGTTAGTTCAATTAATAATGACAGATGACCGAGCGATTCGCAGTCAGGACCCTTTCCGGTATAGTTGCGCTTTATCGTCGCTAGATGGCGGTGCAGGCGAATGAATGAAGATAAATGGTCAGGCCTGTCAAGACCGTGTCTATATAAATTTAAATATTAAAAATATTTTAATCAGCTATTACCTTCATGTAAACCTTTTTATTGCGGCCCAGTTTGTTGTGCACGTTCTCATGTATGAGCAAGACTTGTTTTGCTGGGCAGCCGTTGGTTTTGGTTTGTTTTAAAATCAGCTGATTTCTTCGCTGATTGATCGCTGATGACTGTTTATAAGGAAGCGTCAAACAGCCTCGCTTGTTGCTAGGCGACACCTCTACTAAGCCAATAGGAGCCTTGCATTGTTCCGGGAACCTAGCAGCCTTGTCTGTTGTGCAGCAACTTGTGACATGTGTTACGAAGAAAATGCCAGATGCCATATTTTCAGTAACTTTATTTGTGTTTTGTACGTTTCTTTCGTATGCTTTTTTATTAGTTAAGTAGTTTGTATAGTGCCACTAATTTAATTTTTATTGGTCTTGACGCCATTTTTATTTGCATGTCGGTAAATTCTATCTCTGGCAGTGACGACGTAGAACTTATACAATGTCCTAAGTGCCCTCACCCCCGGTTTTTTAAAGGTAACCGGGGCCTAAACATACATATTGGCAGATACCACAAATCCACTGCTTCTGACCCAGCAATTTCGCCTTCGCTAATTTCAGACTCAGTACCACTTTGGCAAACTATTGGTCAGCTCAAAAATTCCATCCCAGTTTTAAAGAGAATCCCTCGTTCTGCACGGCCTTCAGTTGCTGCTTCTCTATCGAAATGCATAGAGGATGTGGTAAGAGTAAACACGCCTGTGAGTTGGGCAGAACTTTTAACGTTCTGCTACAGAATTCTTTACATAACTAAAAATAACAACAGTTCAACACTTACACAGAAAATAAAGGAGAATTGCCGTCTAAACCCGTCTGTTGGCTCTATTGTCCTTCCACCTTTTCGACCTCCAAATTCAAATAAATCTTTAAAACTAATAGTCTAAAATTAGCGATGGCGATCTCCGAGGAGCCGCCAATCTGCTGTTCAGTAATGATGTTGTCGCCGTCAATTGCCAGGAAACTCTTTGTGCTCTTGAGGATAAACACCCACCTCCAGCACCGAATCTCGTCCTTCCTTCACCTCCTAATACATCTAACACCCATTTATTAACTAAGGAGGAGGATATTTCCGCAGCTATTTTCTCTTTTAAAAGTGGCTCTGCCAGTGGTCTAGATGGGTTATCACCCTAACATCTAAAGGACCTTGTTTCAGTCTCTGCTGGTGACGCTGGCAGAGCCTTACTCCACAATATAACAGTCCTGGTGAACCTGATGCTATCCGGCGAAATCCATGAAGATATTACCGAAATCCTTTACGGGGCCAACCTGGTAGCTTTGAAGAAAAAAGATGGTGGTATTCGCCCCATAGCTGTTGGCTCCACATTTCGCCGTATAGCATCCAAAATTTGTTGTCAACATATCTTACCGACACTTTCAGCTGATTTTCAACCGGTCCAGCTTGGCTTTGGCGTCAGAGGGGGGTGTGAAGCAGCCGTTCACGCTCTCCGTACCTTCCTGACTCTCGACGGAGCTGAAGTGGTGCTAAAGGTGGATGTAAAGAACGCCTTCAACTATGTGGATAGAGGTGTCTTGCTTTCAGCTATCAAAGAAAAAACCCCTACTATTTTTAACTATCTTTGGCAATGTCATAGCAAACCCTCAAAATTAATTTTCAAAAATAATCAATTGTATTCTTCTGTTGGCTGCCAGCAAGGCGATCCTCTCGGGCCTGCTATTTTCAGTTTGGCTATACAACCGATTATTAATTCACTAAATTCTAAATTTAATGCATGGTACCTTGATGACGGAACTATCGGAGGAGACTTTTCAACCGTACTTTCAGATTTCCATACTATTATTGAAAAATTTAAAAGCATTGGCCTTGATTTAAATTATTCAAAATGTGAAATATTTATTCATGAGTCAAAATTTACACCTGATCAATTACAACACTTCATCTCAAAATTTTCGGCTTTAGCTCCCAATATCAACATTCTTGACAGTAAATCACTGCGTCTTTTAGGTTCCCCGATTTTTGACGAGGCTATCCCTACTTTTATAGACGAACAGATCTCCAAATTTCACCAGTCTTCGGACAGAATTTTAAAAATCAATCCTCACATGGCCTTATATTTAATTCGGTTTTGCGCTTTCGCCCCAAAATTCATATACTTTTTACGCAGTACACATTTTTGGCTTTTCCCAAGGCAACTCTCCACTATGACAGTCCGCTAAGGGATATACTTTCGAAAATTCTTAATTGTTATTTTTCTGATAACGCATGGAGCCGGCTCACCTTGCAGAGGCTAGAATTGCTTGGTCTAGGGCATGCCCGGGAGTAGATCCACCATCTTCCCTATCTTCACAGAGACAGTGGGACGAGCCGCTCTGCTTGCGTATGCAGAGCGATCTATTAAATTCCGCCGTAGGCGCTACTGACCGTGCTCGTCTCCTAGCGTCCTTCCAAGTGGAGTCCGGATACTGGCTGCAAGCCCTTCCTTCAGCCAGTGTCGGGACGCTGCTTGACAGGAGCACGATATCCCTCGCTGTATCGCTCAGACTTGGCATCAAGACTAATCACCCCCATCGCTGTCGTTGTGGAGCTCGTGTCGGTGAGTATGGTCACCATGGCCTCTCTTGAAAAAAAAGCGCTGGCAGAGTCTCCCGCCACGCCTGCATCAATGACGTCATCCGCACAGCTCTTGTCGCAGTCAACGTGCCAGCGCTTCTTGAGCCTAGTGGTATCTCTCGTGACGACGGCAGGAGACCCGATGGGATGACGCTCATTACATGGAAGCAGGGTCGTCCTCTTGTGTGGGACGCAACTTGCTCTGATACGCTTGCTCCGTGTCATACAGGTAGTACGTCCCTTGCTGCAGGCGCGGCGGCTGCCGCTGCTGAGTGCTCTAAGTGGCGTAAATATTCGGCTCTCAATGATAGCTACATATTTGCGCCGTTTGGTGTAGAGACAATGGGTCCATGGGGTCCAAGCGCTCGGTCCCTTTTTAAGGATTTGGCGAAGAGACTCGCCGAGGTGACGGGTGATCAAAAGACTGGCAGTTACCTCGGTCAGCGTATTAGCCTCGCCATCCAACGGGGAAATGCTGCCAGCCTTTTGGGCACCATCCCTGACGGCAGCACTGGAGGTGAAGTATTTGTAAATTTGTATATTTTATTTGTAGTAATTTTTAGTCGTTAAGTAGTTTTAAGCTTAGAATATAGTCTTTGTCTCTGTCCTCGGGGCTCGAGGACCATCCCGGCTGTGGGTATGTGGAGCCATTCAGAATGACCCTATGTGCGCGCGGCTGGGATGTTTCCTTCGCCATGCACTTCTTCTCATGCTACCGAGCGGGTAGGCAGGTTGCGGATAGCCCAACTTCGGCTGCGAGGCTACCCCGCAGCTGGAGCGTCCCTTCAAATGGGGGCCTCGGACAAGAGAAGTTCCCGAGGGTCAATTCCCACCCCTAGGGTAACCACATAACCCTTACCCAGTGTCTCATTTTGATGTCCTATACCTATTTCCCATCTCCTCCCCCCCCCATTTCCCCTCCAAAATCCTATTCCCCTTGTTCCCCTGAGGAAGGCAACCTCATACCAACCATGCCACCTTCTTTAAAATGGACAAAAAGCAGAAAGGCAACAATCCCCAGGTGGGTACCGGGCAAGCCCGGGAATCCCACACCGCTACAGCGGTTCGTCCTCAACGTATCTGGGGGAGGACACCAATCTGTTTTCCACCGCGCCTAGTGCGCGTGCGGCTGCTATAGCGCCAACGACCCCGGCAGCGTCAATCGCGCCTAACACACTAATACGGCAGCGAATAACGCGCCAAACACTTTGTTACAGAGTGCTCCCACAATGAACTGTTGGCAACAGCTCATCGTTAAGAAGAGCAGAACCAATAACCCTGACAACGACATAACTAACCCGAGACAAGCTAGTCTTAGCGCCGAACTTCGCGCACTCGCCCTTCAGCGGGAAAGTATCGACGCTAGGCTAAATGACCGACAAACGCCGGGGTACGAAGGCGGCCACGGTGGGTCAGATCCGATCCCGCCTGATGAAGTACGCCGGCTTCGCAAGAAGCGCGGAAAAATCACGGCCAGGGAACGGAAGCTCCTTAACCGTTTGCGCGATATCCGCGCAGGCGCAAGCCAGCGCGACGCCCAAGCGGATGCCGGAGCAGATGTACGCGACCAGCGGCAAGTACGCGAAGAGGAAACTCAGCGCGAAAAACCGCCGGACGCGGAAGCTAGCTGTCAGGGGCAAGTACGCGAAGGGGCAACCCAGCGCGAAAAACCTTTGACAGCTACAGAGCCTACTGGACCTGCCGATCGGAACCGTGCAGACAGTGACGGAGAACGACCCAGACGCCAAAAACGACGGGGAAAGCGGGCTGGACAAGCACACAGGGAGTTCTTGGCAACCAACACCTTGCCACGCACCTCTGATCCGCAGCCAGGTCCTAGTGGCCTAGGCGCGATAAAGAGGTCGCGCCCAGATGAGACGGCTTCGCCGTCTGCCCTCTAAGGAGAACCGAAGCGTGTGAGGGTCCAGTCAGGCCAGGGAGAGCAGAAAACATACGCGCTGGCAACGAAGGATATCCCTGCGCGGCTGGCCGTAGCTATCTGCTTTACCCCACCAGCCCAGGACATGACACCTTACCAAGGGGAGCGAGTACAGGCTGAGATCGAACGCCTGATTATGGAGAGCGACTCGTCCACCACATTGCCAGCCTTCAGAGGGTACCCTCGAATGGCGGATGGCACGGTACACATGTGGTGTGAAAACGAGTATGCCCTAAGCTGGCTGACTCAGCATGTACCCAGCATTAAACTCCCCGACACTGACCAGACGCTTACCGTCATGAGGCAATCTGACATACCGACCCGTGTCCGAGCCGCGCTCTTCGTTCCCAGGTACAATGGGGGCATCGCGCGGCTACAAGGTATTCTGAAACGACAGAATACCTGGTATGACATTGGTCGGTGGTCCTTGTACAGGGCGACCTCGGTCGGTGGCGATAACCACGGGACTTACCTGACACTGGGAATCCCACCGGACGAGGCCGAAAAGGTCCGGGCGAGGGAGCGGCGTGTGTCGTACCTTCTGGGTTCGATTTACGTTCGCTTCTTCCCCAGCACCAAACCCTCAGAGGATCAGACTGCCGTGGTGGTAAGCAAAGACCACGACATAAAACCCCAACCCGACCCGACAACCACAATAACACCTGACGACGACGATGACATTGATAAACTCGAGGAGGAGATGGCCGAGGAGGAGATGGCCAAGGCGGCGATGGCAGAGCGGGAGATCCCAACCCCAGAACCAACGGGTTGGAGAGAACTGCTCGCCTCGTCGCCAAATGACGGGCGACAGAGCATGGAGGGGGACGAACTGTCGGACGAGTCAGGGTCCATCTAACTCGCCCCTAATGCCGCCGTCACCCACTTTTCCATCGAAAACCAACACCACCATCAATGTCATCCAGTCTAACCTCCAGCACAGTCAGACAGCCACAGCCTGCCTACGCAGGGCTTTGGAGGTCGAACCCCGGACTATAGCTCTGATCCAGGAGCCATGGATCAGAAATAACAGAGTATGTGGCCTCAGTAACTTAAGAGGAAAGATCATACTCATGTTGTCAGCGTAGCAGACGACACTCACGCCGCGAGGAAGCCTGGTGCGAAGGACCGCGTCGTATGCGAGGTTCCATAGCAGGGGTTCCAACACCGACCCCTGTGGAACGCCGCATTCGACTCTCCTCGACGTTTCTATCCCGTCCCGTCCCATCACGCTGATCGTCCTGTCGCGCAGATAGTCCCCGACCACGGCCGGCAGGTAGGGAGGCAAGTCGTGGTATACGAGCGCCTCCCTAATGGCCTGCCAGGGCAGGGTGCCGAAGGCGTTGACGATGTCTAACCACCGCCACCGCCAACGCCACCCCTCCCGTTCGGACTGCGGACTCCGACAGCGAACGAACACGCTGGACGGCGTCCAGCGTTGATCCCCCCACCGGAATCCAAATTGGGAGTCCAAAAAAATACAAATTGGAAATAGCCCTCTCGAAGAGTTTCCCCGCCTCGTTCAGCAAGCAGATCGGACGGAACGAAGACGGAACGTCGCCGGTCCTTCCCTCCTTCCTGAGGAGCACCAGCCTGGCCGTCTTCCAGTCTACGGGAACACGCCCTCGCGGAGACAGCTCGTGAAGAGCTGCCTCACCGTGCTCCCGATGTCTGTACATAGCCTAGTGTAGAAACTCGGCAATGTATAGATAGGAAACCGTTAGTTTGTTTAAATAAATTTAATTTTTCAGATTTTATGTATTCCTGGGACCTTTTCTATATAATAGATTAAACGTCAAGCTCTGTATGTTTAATTGTACCTATCATAAAGCTAAAATACTTCTTCAAGAAGCATTTCAAGTTATGTCGTATGACGATACAGAGAAACTATGACTAGTTACCAAATAATTTGTATTTTTTATTTATAAGTATTTTCATCTCTTTCTTTATTTGTTTAAATTTAGTTTTTAATCAGATATACATTTTGCATTTGATGTAAGCGTCCATATTTGTTATTAAAAGCCTGAGATACAGGTTAATCCTAGTTCAGGTATGTTCACAGTTATATAATACGTGTATACATATGTATATAAGTTAAGCTAAAAAAATGTAATATTGACTTTATAAGAAGTTATAAAATACATAAAAGAAAAGAAAATCATTTCTAATTTTGCCTTGAATTTATTTAACATCAATTATTGTTGCTTGAAGAGTATAAACTACAAATTAAAGTGAACCATAATCCTATATCTAGAAGAAAGCGAACAGTTATAGCCGGCCAACAAACTTCGTAAGAACAAAATTCCTTCGTCGCGATGTTAATGCGCAGTTAAACAACAAACGAGCCTCGCTCATAGTCATTCATTGTGCGCCATCCACTTTTAACAGCCAACTGCTTGTTTATTCATATATAATTGCACATTAAACGTCTTCTAATGTCGGCCATTTGCAAGAAAGAACGTCAGATTTAATCTGGGCTTGTTGCAATAATTAGCAATTAAGTTGTCCGTTGGTCGTTATTGTGTTCGAAACAAGACTATGAATTGAGAAGCTACAATTGCAGAAGTAGCGGTTTTATTTATTTGTTATTTCATTTTATATGGTATATACAAAAGGCTACAGCTAACATGAAATACAAATAATCTGATTAATCACTACATAGTATAAAACAGAAACGAGACGAGTTGTGAAAAATGTTTCGTAATGGCGGGAAAAATTAATCAGTTTTCCTATGCGCGCGCATCGGTCATAGACTAAAAAATGAGGTTTCTTTTTTTTTTGGCTTTTCGCGGATAGCTTTTTAGCGCAAATGTAAGCGTAACTCAACCAATAATATTAAAAAAAAACTATTACTCACTCGTGAATAATAGTAATGAAAAAGTCACAGTTTGATTATAGGTGTCATTATGTGCCTAATTGCCATGGGATTAGAGCCACTTTATGAGGAAGTGTGTTAAAAATTTATTATAAAGCAAAGCAGTAATACTTTCTGGATGTATGTTGTAGAATGCTTCGCATTTATATAGATAGAATGATTCAAGAGAACGGCTTACTTAAATTCATAATATATCACTACATTTAAATTCATAAATAAATCATTTAAATGTGTTTTTAAATATTAATTTTATAAGTAATAGTTAGAATATATGGTGAAACACTTGTTGAATTGAATTTGTGATGAAATTGGCAAAGATTTAGGTTGGTTGCTACAGCATGAATTGGGTAGGGATACAATTAACTATTGCATGCCAGGTGTTACAATTCACCAATTAATGAAAAAGTTAAATACCCATCAGATAGATATAAATACAAATTTAATAACTCTATTTGGTAATAGAGGAAATTTAAATAAAAAGGACTTGGTTTCTTACTATGACACATTATGCTGTCTTAATGTAAATAAAATAGTAATGTTCACATTACCTTATAGCAATAAGCCTGTCTTATGAAGAGAATAATATTAGATATAAGTTGAATTTAACATTGAGTGCGATGTCTCAGTACAATTATCAAAAAATACATTTAATTGAATTGTATATTGCATTAAATTGTATATGACAAAAGATACATATTATCTTACTTCTTATTATAAGAGACAAATAGCTTTATCGCTATCATATTATTTTACACATATAGCCAAAACTTTGGCTAGTACATCTAGCTAGTAATTCTATTGAGCAGGACAATAAAATTAGATTAAGAACGTCTTTGGAATTTGTTCCAAATATGACTAACAATATCAATTGTTTCCAAAAGATAGGTCCAATAAGGACCTATCTTTTGAACAAAGATAGGACACATAAAAATATATTAGAACTAAACATATCCACAATAATTTGCAATATCGAGTAGTAATAATATTTGCACATGTAAATAAATACAAACCAACCAAAACTTTACAGATAACATTTATTTTGAATAGCCCGCTGTCTCAATAGGTTTTCCTTTTGACGCTTTCATCGTTTTCAAAAACTACGCCATTACTGAAATACGCGTTTCAACAACGCATTGAAATTATTAAAATGTACTATAAAAATGGCGAAACTTTAGCAGAGAAAGTTCGTTAAACTCAAACATATCTGGGTCGTCTTGAAGCACCATGTCGGACCTTGGACCATAAAAATGATGTCGGACCTACAGAAATTGATGGAAAGGAAAAGAATGACGCCTTTTAACAACGGTTACTTTATACACGACGGCGCTACGTGCCACGTAAGCAATACTACCGTGCTATCTCTCGAAGACAATAACACCGTGCTAGTTCTCCTGTAGGGCCATGTGAAAGATAAGGTCTACGCTAATAGCCTAACATTGGTTCAAGACCTCAAAGATGGAATTCATGAAGATATTAGAGGATATACGGCAGCCATTTTGCGATTAGGTTATGGAAAATTTCATGAAAAGGATATTATCCTGGGAGAGTGGTCGTGGTGGCCATTTAGCTGATGTTCTTTTCCATTATTAACGACATACCTTCCTCTTTATAAAGAAATAAACATCCGATCATATATCAGAAAAAAAGCTACTTTTCTTTGAATATTAAAATAACACACAATCTCACGGATAAATTGGACTCACTGGAGCAGCGGAGGGACTTTGGAGCCCTTTGTGTGTTCTATCGGCTCTTCAACGGGGTGTGCTCCGAGGAACTGTTTGACTTGGCACCATTCTATTACCGTACCACTCGACGCCGCAATAGACTTCACCCTTTCTACCTGGATCCATTCCCGTCTAGTACGGTGCATTTCCAGCGATCATTTCTTCCACGGACATGTAAGCTGTGGAATGATCTTCCTGTTGCGGTGTTTCCCCTGCGTTATGACATGTCCCTCTTCAAACGAGGCTTAAAGAGAGTAATTTCATCACGGTAGGCAGCGGCTTAGCTGTGTCCACCCCTGGAATTGCTTAAGTCCATGAGCAGCGGTTAATGGTTAACGTTTAACATCAGGTGTGCCGCTTGCTCGTCTGCCAAGTACGGCAATAAAAAAAACACATGTTATTACAAAACTCTAGGATATAAACATGACGTAAACATAAACAATATTCGTGATTCCCTGTATCATTTGTTTATTTTAGACGATACATACATACATACATACACTCACGCCTTTTTCCCACGGGGTAGGCAGAGATTACGTCCTTCCACTTGCTACGGTCCTTACATATCTCTTTCGCTTCATCTACTTTCATAACATTCCTCATACATGCTCGACGATTGCGGGTACTTCTGACCTGGCCTTTTTGAGGACACTTTCGATTTGTTCGAAATATGTTCGCCTAGGTCTTCCTCGTCCCGTGTCTCCACTCACTCCAGCTTCATAAATCATTTTGGTCAGTCTACTTTCATCCATCCGTTCCACATGCCCAAACCACCCAAGCATCCCTTTCTCTATTCTTGTCACGATATCCTCTTTCAAACCACATTTCTTTCTAATCACTTCATTATACAATCTGTCACTCAGTTTTACTCCTGCCATACTCCGCAAAGCTCTCATTTCTACTGCATTTATTCTGCTTTCATGTCGTTTCTCCCATACCCAACTTTCACTTCCGTACATTAATGTTGGGACCAGCACGCCCTCATGCACTGCTAGTCGCGCTTTTTCTGAAATTTTCTGACTACTCAGAAACGTATGCATGGCCCCATTCACCATGTTACCAGCTTTCACTCGCTTCTCTATATCATTATCACACCTTCCATCCCTTGTAAACATACATCCCAAATATACAAACTCTTCTACTTGTTCTACTTTTTCTCCTTCTATCATAATGTCACACAATGTCATATTTACATCTCTTTCAAACACCAATACCTTGGTCTTACTTACGTTCACTTTCATTCCTTTATCATTTAAAGCGTCATTCATAACAGTTACCATCTCCTGCAACTCACTGGCCGATGATGCCAATATTACTTGGTCATCAGCGTACAGTAGGCATTTGACAAGTAACTCATTCATGCGTAAACCACATTCACTCTCTTTCAAATTCGACAGGCACTGATCCATGAATAGGTTAAACAGCCATGGAGATGCTACACACCCTTGCCTCACACCTTTTTCGATGTGAAACGGTTCTGTGTATGCACCATTTATCCTAACACGAGCATTAGAATTCACATAGAGAGATTTTAATGCTCGAATTAGGCTGCTGCTCACTCCATGCATGGACAATGCCGACCACAACTCATTTCTCACCACTCTGTCATAAGCCTTTTCCAAGTCCACGAATATGCAATATACTCGTTGGCTTTTGGCCAGAAATTTCTGAGTAATGCATCGTAAGGAAAAGACTTGATCCGTACATCCCATTCCCTTTCTAAATCCTGCTTGCACGTCCCAGATTCTATCACTCGTCTCTTTTATGACTCTTTCTATCAGAACCTTAGCATACAATTTGCCAACGACGCTGAGAAGACTTATTCCTCGATAGTTTTTGCAATCCAACCGCGACCCTTTTCCTTTGTATAGTGGGACTATGACGGCTTCGCACCAATCTTTAGGTACTCGGCCGTTCACCCAACACAAGTTGAAAAGGCAGTGCAGCTGTTTTGCGACGGGACCTTTTCCAGCTCGTAGCATCTCTACCACAATCCTGTCATACCCAGCAGATTTTCCCGCTTTCATACTTTTGAGAGCTTTCACTATCTCTTCCATACTTATTTCACTTTCATTCCAATCCTGTTCCATGTACACATAATCGTCCTGTTCGCCCTGGTCTGCTCTTTCATACAAACTTTCAAAATACTCCTTCCATCTCTTCATCACTCTTTCCTCACCCTTAATCATACCTCCATCGTGGCCCCTGATATTACCCAGCTCCGAGTTTGTACTCTTTCCTCGAGCTGTCCTAATGGATTTCCAAAAACACTTTATGTTGGAACGGAAATTATCAGAGAGCCTGCGATCAAACTCATCTTTACGTTCTTCTTTCTTTCTATTCACTACATCCTTCACTAATGCCTTCACACTTTTGTACTTCTTTCTGGCTTCCTCTGTATCTTCAGCTGTACTCACTTGCATTCTCTGGTTAGCTCTTTGTGCCAACCAATCTCTCCATGCTTTCTTCTTATCTTGCACTACTTTTTGCACGTCTTCATCCATCCATACTCTCTTCTCTTGTCGTCCTTTTTTTCTTTTAATCACACCACATACGTCAGTTGCCACACTCACTATTTGCTCCTTGACAAACTTCCATATGTTTTCTATCTCACAAACTTCGTTCATACTCTCAAGTCTATCACGCAACTTTCGCTCATATTCTTCTTCTATCTTTTCTCTTGCAATTTTTCCACTTTTATGCGTTGCAGAATACTAGTCGTTTCCTTGGTTCGATGTCGCCATTTATTTAAAAGGCCACTTATTCGGCTAACAACCAAAAAGTGGTCTGTATCCAGGCCGACACCTCGAAACACTCTTGTATCCCGCACCTTACTCTTCAGTCTCTCATCCACAATCACGAAATCAATCATGCTCTTCGAACATTCATCTTCTCTTGTGTACATATGAATCATCTTGTGAGCAAACATTGTGTTTGTCACCACAAGATTCCATTCCAGACATACATCTAATAAACTTTCCCCATTCGCATTTATTCTCTTATCTCCAAATTTACCTAACACTTTTTCATACCCATCTCGCTGTATACCTACCCAGCTATTAAAATCTCCAAGCATAACAATCCTCTCATTCTCCTTACATTGCGACAGAGTATCTTTCATACCTTCCCAGAACTCCTCTTGCTGTTTTACGGCTTTTTGGGACCTCCTTAAACCAAAACAATCTGTTGTGCATATACACACAACAGAAAAATTCTGGTAAGTCCCATCTTTAGCCTTACCCAGAGGAGTCGGGGGTTCACGCACTTATACTCGGTCACACACTCTGTTATTCTTTCGGAAAGGAGGACACCAACTCCCTTTTGGCCTCGATCGAATATGGGAACTCCCGACCAATACGCCGTATAGGGTCCATGCTTAGTGGTATCGCATCCTTTCCTTTTGGTTTCATTTACACAGAGCACGTCGATATGCCTTTCGTCCATCATCTGACATACTTCATCTATTTTACTATTCATTCCTCCTCTAACATTCAATGTAGCAAAGCGGTTTTCCGCAAGCCACTTTCCGCCCCCGTGGGAACCGGGACGTGATGGGTGGCGAACCACATCGCCGCCTTTTCTTGGTTTTAAAATTTTCACCATTGCGGTCCCACGAGTAGCTAGGGAATGGACAGTCCATCCTGGCAGAGCCCCGCATTTTATCGTGATTGGTAGCAAATAGTACACCTTTTTTAATTAGGAAAACGCCTGTTATCATGGCGTACTATTCCTTCTTGTAGTGTTGACGAAGGGGTGTTTATTTTTGACAGTAAAGCGGAAAACTCTTTGTTACATCACGACAATGTCGCTTCGACCCGTCCACCTTTAAAAGATACATTTATGTCCTTGCGGACGAGGATGATCAAGTCACGTCCCTTCAAGCGTACTACAGAGTCGCGAGAACGCTCCGTTACATAACATATATGGATTGAATCCGAAATAAAAATATTATTATTATTGTTGCTTACACGCGTCTTTATAAGACACGGTCCTTTATAAGGCGTGCGCGGGGATAGAGATCCTACGTGTAGTGGCCATTTAAGCGAAATTTAATGAAAGTGTGCATCGAGTGTATTAACTGGGCCTAATCTCTATCTGCTCCATAAAAATGCAGCTAAAGACTATACCCATTTGGATGCACAGAAGTAGTCGAGTCATTAGTCTCATTAGTTGAAAATGAACTAATTAAGGATACTACGTGTTATTTACAAAACGTATTTATCAATAGGTACTGGAATAAGAACCAAGCCAATGATATTTAAGACAAGAAGCTAATAAAAATAATTTGTGCAAATATAATTTTTTTGTCTCTTGTTCAGCACTGAGCGAATTTTTTTGGTTGTATAATTAATAAATTGTACGGAATGTTTTAATAATATATCAATTACACTTTCTAGAGTTTCATTTGCTGTAAAGAAGAGTTAGTCGGAGGTTCACAAGCTTACGGTGACAACTAGCGACGGTATATATGTAACATATATGGAATGAGTCCGAAATAAAAATATACCATTATAACCCTATATTCCGCCCATTACCCGTCCAGATGGAGCGTCAGAACGGCCTTTGACGACGACGGAAAGACCGAATGCTTCGCTGACGGCATTGTTTCTCAATGTTCGGTCAGTGCCCAACCTTGGGACCGTAACCATATCGCGCGCGTCGAATCGGAGGTCCTCCGTAGGACCTCTCGCTCGCCGAGAGCACACCCGTAGACCCAATTTCCACAGACGAGGTCTCCACAATAGTTAAGAATCTCAAAAACCGGAAAGCGCTTGGCGCTGTCTGAATATCCCACAAGCTTAAAGCAGTCCCCAATCAATTTATTACCATATTAGCCATTCTTTTTAATGTATGCCACAATAAGTGCTACTTCCCACCCACGTGGAAGCAAGCAAAGGTCATAGGGATCCCCAAACCGGGTAAACCCTGGTGTGTTTTTATAAAGAAAACAACACCATTGGGTGCGGGAATAATTATTAATATAAGGTATACTGGTTTGATTGCGCGATGAGTGGATTGTATTTTTGCTTAGTAACGTTATAAATGCACTAGATTGAGATGGATAAAATACAACTGCAAGGAAAACAATAGGAATAGAACAGTTGTACTGGAAACAAAACATGCACTCTTACCGAAGAACTCCTGCGTGGCGCGACCTCGCGGTACACTTGGAGGGTCCTCCGTGGATATGCTCCGATTTCACTTTTTATAATATAATTTACACTAGTCGTTAACTTTTATATAGAGCCCTTAAGCGCCTGCACGATTAAGGGCTGCGCTACCCAGCCCTTTGCTTTGAGAGGGCGAGTGCAATCAGTTAAAGCTGATAGGACCCCTGGTGTTCAGCTCGGCTATAGGCAGTGTTTAGTTGGTTGGCTGGCCTTCTGCCAGAGTCCAACATAATTAGCCGCCGTGGACCGGTCGCGGGTGGTACGAGTAACCGGTGTAAGGTCGTCCAAGCACCAAGGGGTCACTAGGACGACTACAAAAGTAGCGCATCCCTTATATGCCTGCTCATGGATTCACTGCCACCTCCCGCTAGGAAATAGACTGTGACTGTCAAAAAATTAAAAAACAACAAATCAAGTCTTAGCCCTGAATATTTTGATCTCATTTGGCGTCGAGACTCTTGGTGTGCGGAGCTCAGGGTTTTCTATGTCTTGTATTTCGTGCTATGACTTTTCTTTTGGTCGACATTAAATCCTCCAACGATGTATTCTGCACTCCAACGCACACTGTTTTGATAGATGTTATTGAATTTCAACTTTATATACAGTTAATAAAACAAAAATTGACTCTTTGGTGTTAGGAACACACCTACATTGCTTAGACAACAGTGAGTGCTGGCAATATGAACTTTATCAATAACAATAAAGCTCAAATCGATGGTATGTTGTAGTTAGAAAACGTTTGTATGGGAAAAAGGTCTATTTTTTTAGGATATTTCCGGTAATTATTCGAATTTTTCTTCCGAATTTTCAATCCGTGAACCAATTGGCGAAATCGGTCCAGGCGTTGTTGAGTTATGCGCTTACCAACACATTTTGCGACTCATTTTTATATATAAGAGACAATGACTTTACAATTTAAAAAAAAAATAACTACCACAAGTTGTATAATGTAAAAGTTATTAACTTATGTGTACGAAAGAAATCAACAGCAATTTTTTACTGTTTTCAAAAATGAGGTACTCAATTTAATTGCATATTATTATTTTTATTTTTTTACCTCTTTAAATATTTAAGTATTTATACTTATAATTACTATGTTTACGTATTTGTTCAAAAATACCATTTTTAAAACAAACTACAAAATTAGACTGTTATTTTTGTCTTTTGAAAGCTATTTCATTATGAGTTACTTGGTGTTTACGCTACGTAAATTTAAGTAACAACACGTCAATACAACATTCTGTTTCGTTTGAAATGAAATCTTAACATGAATGTCAACTATCTAGTGTAAGCGAATATGGACTTTTACATGAGAAACTTTTTCTTACCCCTACAGTACTTAAAGAGTTCTCGAATAAAGTTCGCCGCCGCCGCCGCTTCCTGCTGTAAATGAGGGTTGATTAAGTCCAGATTATGATTTATGAAGAGGTAGATGCTGGAGTTCCCCAAGTTCTTTATTGTGCTGGCATTAAAGTTTGCTTATTAAATTTAATTTTCAAGTTTTTTCGTTCAGTGAACGTTAAGTGACCGCCCGTGTGCACGCATCGTCGCGCCTCGGAGTGTTGTCTACTATCTTTTTACTCGACTACCTACTTATACACATATCGGCGATGTTTGACAATGGATAAGTTCCCCACTACCCCGAGTTATGCTACTGTATCACAAAACACGCTGTTTCCTAAAAAAGATCAGGCTATTGTCTTGGATGCGATCGAAAACACACAAATCAAGGAATATGCACTAGCCCTTGGCAAAATTATAGAACGTACCCACATTCGATTTTTATCAAGAATATCAAATAATCGTATATGCATATATTTAGCTACAAAACTGTTAGCTGACGATGTTATTGATAACAAGAAGTTTATTACAATACAAGGACAAAAATTAACCATACTAATTGACAGAAATAAACGTATTATCCTGTCAAACGTGTGCCCTATTATACCGCACAATGAATTAGAAAGAATATTACAAGAAATTGGAATTACACCTATGTCATCGATATCATTTCTGTGAGCTGGGCATACAGGATATAATCATATCTTAAGTTTCTGCCGACAGGTGGATGTCACCCCTGATGACTTTGACCGTCTACGTGAGAAGCTTTCCATAGAATCCGACGAAACCACCAACTGGATATACTTGTCTTCTGATACTATGACCTGCTTTTTATGCAAAAAAGAAGGCCATATAGCCTCCAAATGTACTGAAGGTGGTATAAGCATACCCCAACGTCCGATATAGGTAGATGAAAATACACGAGATAACACGGAGGTGCCTAGCTTCAAACGTCCACATCCCCCGACGGAACCATCTCTTTCTGAGACATCCCGAGATCCCTTAGAGCAGAGTACCGGAGAAATATTTAGTGACGAAGACAGTGATTCTTTATCTCGAATGTACATAGAAGACACGGAGCTGTCTAATGGTAAAAAAACGCAAAAAAGTCCATCAAGTAGACCTAGATTCCAATAACTGGAAGGACATAGACGACTTTATATCAAATATTGCAAAATGCCTCAATCCCCTATAATCAAAAGTTTCCTATTATATTACCAAAAAATTGTCATATCACTAGCATTATTATAAAAAATGAGCATATAACATTATTACATGCAGGTTTAAGATTGACTTCAAGTAGCTTAGCTCAGAAATTTTGGATTGTTTATTGTAATAGAGAAATTAAAAAAGTTATTAATAAATGTGTTACCGGTTAAAATCTCAAGCTGCATTTCAGCTCATGGGAACCTTGCCTTATGATCGAGTAAATGAGGCAAAAGCATTTAGTATTGTGGGCCTTTTCAAATCAAACAATCAAGCATTCGAAGAAGTGTTGTTACCAAAGGTTATGTAGCAGTATTCATATGTTTTGTTACAAAGGCCATTCACTTAGAACTCGTTTCTGATATGACCACCCAATGTTTTTTAGCAGCCTTAAAAAGATTTATATTTAGACGGGGTTTACCCAGCACTGTTCACTGCGACAATGCTAAAACATTTAAAAGTGCAGACAATGAATTAAAGCATTTATACAAGATGAAGATTCTAGGAGCCATCTCTCTCAGGTATCGGACTTTGCCTCAACCAAAGGAGTTAAGTTTAATTATATACCTAGCTACTCCCCCACATTTGGTGGCCTTTGGGAGGCAGCGGTCAAAAGTGCTATGTTTCACTTTAAAAGAATTATAGGGTTGAATAAATTTACTTATGAAGAGTTTAATACAATTATAATTAATGTTGAAGGTATTTTAAATTCAAGGCCATTAACGCCAACTTCTAGAGACCCTTCAGATTTTTCATTTTTAACTCCGAGTCATTTTTTAATAGGTAGGCCTATAAATGCTTTCCCAGAGCCAGAACTTACCACTATACCTATAAATAGGCTGCGATTCTGGAGAAGATGCACTCAAATACAGCAGCATTTCTGGAATGTTTGGCATAAACAATACTTATCTCAGCTAAGCAGTCGACCTAAATGGCACGGTAACAAAAGTAATATAGAAATAGGTAGTTTAGTTTTGTTAAAAGATGAAAATTCATCGCCTCTTCATTGGCCAATGGCCAGAGTTGTAAAGTTGTATCATGGTCCTGATCAAAAGGCAAGGGTAGTAGATGTAAAAACTCCTTCGGGAACCTTCCGTAGGTCCATAAACAAGCTTAACGTGTTACCTGTAGACTTAGATTAATATAGTAAATACATAAAATTACAATAAGCAAAATGTTTAATTGTTTTATGAAAAAGTAAACTAGTTGATTATATTTCATGTAATTGTCATTTTGCAATGTATTGTATTTATATTTTAAGTTCATTGGTGTCAAATTGTATTACTTAATGCATATAGAGTTGCTTATTAAATTTAAATGTGTAGCATTCAAGTACAGTTCAAGGACAATAAAGGCTCAAATTACTTATTAATTTTTATAATGCAAATTTTGTTCTTATTTGAATTAAATTGTTAATAAATCTCTAATAGGGAGTTGTAACCTTCCCCCTTGGGGAATATGTGCGGAACAAAACGCACCTTTAAAAAAAACTAATACTGTCAAATTTTGACATCTCTTTCTTCCATTTTTGTATGTAGTGTGTGTGTTAGCTCTGCAAAAATATTGTAATTTTGAAGCAAACAAATACTTGGAAATTGTCGTCAAGCGATTTAATTTATGTTCCTAACAATATATATAATTTATCTGACGGTATGTTCCACCTATCCACTCCATTATCAACAGTATCCTATAACACCTTATCCCACAAAAAATCCCACAATTATTCCCTCGTTTATCCCAATCCTATATCCTTGTCCTTATAACAATAGCATTCCCAAGGAGGGTTGATGTCAGGCAGGCGGCCGATCAGAAAATTATTGCCAAAACCCCAATGCAACATGGAAAGTAATGACAGAGAGTGCGCTCATGCTAGGGCGTACCTCGGAGGCGACGCGCAGACGCAGCACCCGGCGTGTGTGAGAAATGGACTAGGGTTGTTGCATCAAGGACGGGTGCAACGTAAGAGGCGAGTCCAGGATGTTCGAATGAGGTTTGGAAGCTGGAATGTAGGAACAATGACTGGTAGAGGAAGAGAGTTAGCAGATATATTTGAAAGGAGGCGGATAAATGTAGCATGTTTGCAAGAGACGAAGTGAAAGGGGACGAAAGCAAGAGAGATTGGAGCGGGATATAAAATGTACTATTGTGGGAGTGATGGAAAGAGAAATGGTGTGGGAGTTGTGCTAGATAGAAATTTGAAAAGGTTTGTGACAGATGTGAAGAGAGTGAGTGATAGAATTATTGCTGTAAAAGTATTGTTTTGCGATTTAGTGATGAATGTAATTAGTGTGTATGCGCCACAGACTGGATGTGACGAGTCTTTGAAAGAGAAATTTTGGGAGGATTTTGATCAAATGACATTGAGAATACCTGTGACTGAGGAAATTTATGTAGGTGGTGACTTTAATGGACATGTGGGACGAATGAATGAAGGATACGGGAGAGTGCATGGTGGGTGGGGATATGGTGCCCGAAATCGTGAGGGTGAATCCTTGCTAGAAACTGCTCTAGCATTTGACTTGGCGGTAGTCAACACCTACTACCAAAAAACAAGATCAGTACCTTGCTACCTATAAAAGCGGGAATCACTCTACTCAAATTGACTATTTTCTTTTGAGAAGAAGTAGGTTAAAGTCGGTAAAGGATTGCAAGGTGTTACCAGGAGAAAGCGTAGTGTGTCTCAGCTTAGGCTTCTCCTCCTTGAGTTTGAAAGCACAGTAAAGCAGCCTAGAAAGAAAGACCAGCCCCCGCCAAGGATTAAATGGCATATGATTGGTGACAGGAAGTTAGGAGAGGTATTCCGTGAGAAAGTGATAGAAAAAATGATAGATTGAAGGATATAGCGGAAATAGGCGTAAATGAGTGCTGGAATGAATTAGCGAACTGCATAAGAGAAACAGGTAAGAATGTTTTTGGTTTATCCAAAGGGAAAAGAGCGATCGAAAAGGAGACATGGTGGTGGAATGTAGATGTACTAAAGAGTCTGAAAAAAAAAGAACGCTTTTAAAGAATGGAAAAAAGTGGAAAATGGAAATGAGACGTCTAAAGAGATCAAAAAAGCAAACTATGCCAAATGCAATAAGACAGCTATAAAGGCAGTTGCTATTGCAAGAGCAAGGGCATGTAATGAGCTGTACAATGCACTAGACAGCTCAGATGGCTTAAGAGATCTCTTTAGATTAGTAAGAGAGCGAGAGAAGAATGCAAGAGACATTGTGAATATCAAATTTATAAAGGATGAAAGATTTTAACTGATGAAGAGGCAATAAAAGAAAGATGGAAGTTGTAGTTTGAAAAATTGATGAATGAAGAGAACGATTGGAATGGAGAGTTGGAAAAGGCCAACCCAAATATGAATATGGTGAGAGATGTAAGTATGGATGAGGTGAGAATGGCAATACAAAGAATGAAGAATGGAAAAGCAGTTGGCCTAGATTGTATACCAGTGGAAGTATGGAAGTTATTAAAGGCAGATGGATGGAAGTGACTAGCTTTATTTTTCAATAAATTGCTGCAAGAAGTGGCGATCCCTGACGAATGGTGCAATAGCACACTTGTGCCAATCTTCAAAAATAAGGGTGATGTACAGGACTGCAACAGTTATAGGGGAATAAAGCTCATGTCACACAGCATGAAAATTAGGGAAAGGGTGATTGAGCGAAGAATAAGGGAAGAGAGTGAGATAAGCCAGAACCAATTTGGGTTCATGCCCGGACGAGGGACAACGGACGCCATATTCGCACTTCGGCAGTTATGCGAAAAGTATCGTCGTGCGAATCGAAGCCTGCATATGGTGTTCGTTGACCTAGAAAAGGCATACGATAGAGTACCCCGAGAAGTTCTATGGTGGGCTTTGAATGTGAAAAGAGTGCCTTGGAAGTATGTAGAGCTTGTTAGAAGTATGTATGAAAGAGCGAGTACACAAGTCAGGTCCGAAGCCGGAGTAACTGAAAAGTTCAATGTGGCCGTCGGCTTGCATCAGGGGTCGGCTTTGAGTCCGTATCTGTTTCTCCTTGTTATGGATGCTCTTACAGCTGACATACAAGGAGAGGCACCCTGGTGTATGTTGTTCGCCGATGACATTGTTCTTGTCGGAGAAAATGTATCCGAGGTCCAGAGCAGGCTGGAGGAGTGGCAGAGAAAGCTGGAAAATGTCGGTTTACGTGTGAGCAGAACGAAAACCGAACACTTGTTCTGCCCATTCGGTGAGGCATCCAGTTTCGCGAACATTGCCTTAAGCGGCGAAACTCTTCCGGTTTGTTCCGATTTCCGGTACCTTGGATCATTATTCCAAAACGAGTAAGGAATAGAATAACTGCGGGATGGATGAAATGGCGACAGGTCTCTGGAGTTGTATGCGACCCAAGACTGCCCCTTAAGCTTAAGGGGAAAGTTTATAAAGCAGTCGTTAGACCTGTCCTTATGTATGGATCTGAATGTTGGGCAACGAAAGCGAAGGACGAAAGGAAACTGCACGCTTCAGAGATGCGAATGTTGCGATGGATGTGTGGGGTTACAAGAATGGACAAGATCAAGAATGAGTATATAACAGGAAGTTTGAAAGTAGCGCCAGTGACTGAGAAGGTAAGGAGCAGTAGGTTAGCATGGTTTGGGCATGTAATGAGGAGGGATGACAGCCATATAGCAAGAAGAATGATGGATATGAATATAGATGGACCTAGGATGAGAGGTAAGTAGTTTTCATTGTATAATTTTAATGTTGACATGCATGTATTTTTTTGAGTTTGCCGCCAATATTCTGGGGCCAACTTTCGTAAGCCAGACTCTAGTATGTAAGGTAATATTTACCTCTGGAAAGAACTACTAAACGAATTCTTATGCGATCATTTTAAAACGTCGACATTTCAAAATGACTATTAGTTAGTTCTTAACCAATTAACTTGAGTGCACTCAACTCATTTCCAAAACCGTTCCCTACTCACTAAATTATATGATGGAATCTCAGTGAATCTGGGATGCAGGTCGTTACATCACTTTTTTAACGAGCGACTGTAATTTGTCCCCCTTGATTAATGTTAATTACTAATGAGCGAGGAACCTTTGACACCGTGTAGTGGACGAGTCAAAGGGATAAGTGAATTAATTCAGCCAAATTGCAGAGTTAAAATCTGATATTGTTAATAAGGCTGCTTTGGTCTTTGGTATTCATAAAAGGGTTTAGAAATCTTTTGCGAACCAACTTTGGAACTACCCCTGATTAGAACATTAGGTGGGTGGTAATTTTAATATTTCTGGGGAAAATTTAAGATACTTAAAAAGTTAGTGCCAATTGTTAAACAATATATATCGTTTAATACCAGATTGTTGCCATCATTTGAAGATCCTGACCCAGAACAAAGTACGCCTGCACGGTTCGTCAAAAACTTGTTAAATTGTCGCAAGCAGGTATTTTTCTCGTGTATGCTACAACACTTCCCTTATTAAATGAGAGCGTAATGATCTAACTTTGAACGTAATATGTGAATTAAGTATATCACGTGAGCATATCATTTTAAGTTAGACAATGCTCTCAAAATTGTTGGTATCATATATATATATATATATATATATATTTGTTACACTTACACCAATTAGCCTAGCCCAAACTAAGCTCTATATATATATATATAAATATTTTTTATACAAATATATATATCAACAACCATGACTAAGGTACAAATGCTGGCATTCATCACACAAACATCTGCCCCCACCGGGATTCGAACCCGGGACCTCAGAGATGGCGACACCTTGAAACCGGTGTACTATCCACTCGACTATGGAGGTCGACTGTCGAATGTGTGTGTGAATGTATATGAAAATATGTATTAAAAAGAAAACAAAGAAAATGGCAGTGTCGTCTTGGTCCCTTCATTTAATTCATAGACGTGTGCTGACTGACGCCACAGACGCTCCTAATAAAACAAATATATATTACTAGCGATACACTATAGAAAATCTGTGGACGTTGTATATAATCCTTTGCAATGTGAGCAGAAAAATGTTATTATTTACGACATCACATTGGAAACCTCAAAAATGACAGTATTTCTCCTCAATTTAAAGGATGTTATTATTAGAGATCGGATAATCGGATGCATATTTACCTAAAGTTAATTTTTGGCTCACAAATTATGGAAGCGGCTTTTTAAAATACATTTTGTTAAATAAAAATCCCGGGAAAATACGGGACTGCAAATTTAACGTAGTGATATTGTTTGAAAATTACTAAATTAGCACGTGGTATTTATTTTCAAAAGACCGAGACTCCGGGTTCATTTATACAACTATGGATACGTATTTACCAAAATGTTCTACAGTACCGGAATTCCGGGATTTTTATTTACAGAAATAAAATAAAAAGACAGTTCAATACTTTGTCAAAAACTAAATTAGGTAAATAAATAAACATCCGGCTATCCAATTCCGCAATCCCGGGATTTTTATTTAACAAAACAATAAAAAGCCGTTTCCATACTTTGTCTTAAACTAACTTTAGGTAAATATGCATCCGATTATCCGATCTCTAGTTATTATACATATAAATCTTCCTCTTCAATCACTATCTATTTAAAAAAAAGCCGCATCAATATTCAATGCCTAGTTTTAAAGTTTTAGGCCATACATAGGGATATAGGGACAGAGAAAGCGACTTTGTTTTATACTATGTAGTGATTATAAATTATGGGTTTAACAAACTATCTGTCTTAAATATCTTGGATTAAATACAAGGTGTCAAAGTAAGTTCACATTTGCTTATTTTATTACGCGAAAGCAACTATTCTGAGGGGCGCGGGGGGTATGTCAGTCGGTAGTCTGGCTCTTGGGAATTTAGTAGCTATGGAGCGTTTCTCTGGTGCGGACCGTGCGTTGTGCGTACGTGAGTTTTACAAAAACGGTAATTCGGCGAATGTAGCGCGTAGAAAATTCTGCAGTATTCGACATATTCGACACTCGACTCATTGCAAAATGGGTTAAGAAGTTTGAAGAGACTGGGTCAACTCTGGAGAAACCAAAATCTGGGCGGCCAAGAACATCAAGAACAGCCGAAAACGTGGACAGTGTTACTCAGTCTATTCGAGATGATCCAAACCTCTCGACGAAGCGTGCTGTTGCTTTAAATGTGCACAGATCTTCATTATGCCGCATTTTACACAAAGATTTCAAATTCAAATTCAAATTCATTTATTCGTTCATAAACATGGGTTACATTGCTTTACATTGCTATTTACAAAAATATGATGTCCAACCATGATTCGCCATACAGGCATATGAACTAATTATAAGAAAAAAAAATGCATAACAATAGTCAATTCTCATTAAATCAATAAATACATGTCAAAAATTAATAACTAATTAATAAATCAGTCAAATCAATTAATATTATTCTAAAAAATACTTTATGTCATAATATGCTTTTTCAGCAAGAAAGCCATTGAGAGTAGTTTTAAATCTTTTGTTGTTCCTAATTGTCCTAATATCAATTGGAATTTTATTGTAAATGGTAGGCGCCATACAATTGAGACTTGTTTTCCGAAGATGGAACTTACATCCATGGGTCACTTTTAAATAACCCTCACGACGGCTTCCAATTGGACAATATTCAAAGAAGTGTGGATGACTTTTAACAAAATTTGCAACTTCACTTATGTACAATGATGGTAATGTCAAAATTTTGTACTTTTTAAAAAATGGTTCACATGACTCGTCTTGTTTCAAACCGAACATAGACCTCAAACATCTCTTTTGGGCTTTAAAGACGTCTACCTTATCAGTGCAATTGCCCCAAAATAATATGCCATATCTCAGATTTGATGCGACATATCCATGATAGGCTGTGATAAGTGTTTTAACATTAGAAACTTTCTTTAATTTATATAAAGCATAAGAAAACTGATTCAATTTTGTCACTAAATTGCAGATTTAAAGCTGCACCCGTACAAAATTCAGTTAGTGCAAGAACTGAAGCCTCAAGATGCTGGTCAGAGGCTTGCCTTTGTAAATCAGATGATTGAGCGCTTTCCAACGTTCACCAACATCTTGTTTTCCGATGAAGCCCATTTTCACCTGAATGGGCATGTAAATAAGCAAAATTGTCGTTACTGGAGTGCAACCAACCCAAAACAAAAACATCAGAAACCGTTACATTCACCCAAAGTCACCGTATGGGCAGCGATGTCGGCGCGAGGAATTATCGGCCCTTACTTTTTTGAAGATGGAAGGATGGGGGATGGGGACGCACACTCACAGTGAATTCAGAGCGTTATGTGGAGATGTTAGACGACTTTTTCGTACCCCAACTGCAAAACTTTCCTGGTTACAACCAAAGAACATGGTTCCAGCAGGATGGGGCAACTTCACACACGTCCAACAGATCTCTGCCTCGAGTTCGAGAAATTTTTCCGAACAAATTAATCTCCAGGCGAGGTGACATAAATTGGCCTCCACGGAGTCCCGATTTAACGCCTATGGATTTTTTCCTGTGGGGTTATGTCAAATCAAAAGTTTACGCTAATAAACCGACTTCCCTGGCACAATTAAAAGAAAATATCCGTCATGAAATGGCAGCCATCACGGAGACTACCTGCCGAGCTGTCATAGGCAATTTTAGTGCCCGACTAAATGAATGCCGAGAGCGCAACGGTTTACATTTGGACGATGTTATTTTTAAAAAATAAATTCCCAAACAGTGTACTTCAATATAAAATAAAAAAAAATCAATAAAGCTAAGACTTTTCTTTTAAAAAAAGATTTAAATGTGAACTTTCTTTTGAGACACCTTGTATCTGTCTATATTTTCTACTAGATCTTTAAATTTAAACACAGGCTACTATGAAATCGATGATTTTAAAATTACACACAAACAACTCGTGTTTTCGGATTCCCGTCAGATAATTCAACTTAAGTATCACCAACCAAAACACAATCCCAGAACATAACAGCAGGGCTATTGTGAGGGATTGTATGTTTACCTCAGCAATGTTTGCTTAGGACACTGTAAACTGGTCAGATCTATAATCAACACGGGTGGATAGTAAAATAATATTAGTCTACAGTTCGCAAAATTTACAAATTTGCTGATTATTTAAAATAAATAGGTTTTACGGTTATAATTAAATTTTGATCCACCGTAACACTTAATAATTTGACATTAGAAGGATATGCATAAATAAAACAACCGTGTTAATTAATCAAATCAAAATCAAATCAAAATAATCTTTATTCAACATAGACCTTTACAGGCACTTATTGACGTCAATAAACAAAACAAAAAAGAAAGCTTAAAAAAAAACAAAAAAACCTTGTCCGTACGTACGAATAAGGAAAAAAAATAAATATTGACTCGACACTTGTTCGGAAATTGGGAGAGCCTTCTCGAGAAGAACAGGCAAGAAACTCTAAAGGTCTATTTTTTATCTCCTCTTTTCAATGTTAATTTAAAATAAAATTTAAAATAAATTATAATAATATAATATAAAAATACAATATAGTATAAGATACAATCATACAGCCCGTAAACAGTAAATAGCATGAGATAATAGATAATTAGCACGAGCGCCCAGAGCTGGCGTTCTGAAGCAACTGCCAGTACTCTGTGCTACTGACTTTATTTTCCAGTAAGCTCAGTGTATATGTTGTGTGCTACGGCGTAGCTACATAGGGAAAATTTACACGGCGGGAATTGCATAGTGGAAATGACTATATGTTAAGTTTTATTACATATTAATAACATGGTCTATTGGACTGAAATTAAAACATTGCATCCTGACTCGATAGTCCCTTTCTTGGGTATTGCTGCAACTCCCATATTTCGGTACCAGTGCTCAAGAGATTGTACTAAATACCTCAATCAACATAGTCTGAAAATCTACAAAAAACTAGAGGTTCGTTTATGGGCAAATGTATAAATTTTTACAACAAGATTCCACATAGTGTAGCTAGATTGCCTCTTCATAAGTTCAAGATACATGTTCAAGACCCTAATGAGTAAGGGCTATTACAAAGTCAATGATTATTTAAATGATGCCAATGCTTGGTGTTGATTTGAAGATATTACATTCTAAAGTGTAAATATTTGTTTTCCCGTATAAATTGTAAATACATGTGTATATTGTATGATAACGACATAATTTATTGTAAATGTTGTTATTACTTTTGATAAAGCTGATAAGTTTATTGCGCCCACCCTCTTATCAGTTAAAAAATACTTCCCGAATGGATGGTAGGGAAAAAAATTGGACGGTTCAAAATAGGATTGATTTTTATCTCTTTAGGTAGGTTAGGCTCATTCGACGTTATCATAATTGTATTAATTTGACATATTAATCGGACATGCTAATATGTTGATAATATATTAGTCCGAAGTAAATGATTTATTTATTTGTTCTGCTACAAGAAACACAACATGAGTACTTAAGGTAGGCCACGTTCAGCTATATCGCTGATGCATACAATGACATCACCAGTTTCACCAAGGGAAATAAAAAAACAAATGTACGAGTATATATTTATATGTTCAGTACTTCTAATATTAATTGACACAAAATATCTGTGAAAATTCTTTACTACTTCCTAATAATGCTTTTGCTTGTCCAGGGACCTGTGTAAGACTGTCACACAATCCGAGTTCGCTTCCTATTGGTCACGTAGATATTTGATTCTCTGTTATTGGTGCATTCGAAATATAACTCTGTGGTAATTCTTTATTATTTCTTAATAATTCTTCTGCATATCCAGGGGCTAATCTAAGACCGTTACACTATCCGAGCTCGCTTCCCATTGGTCGATCACGTGGATATCGATTTAATGTTATCGTTACATAAAATCTTGAACAATGTGACAAAATCTACATTGCTCTCATCTATCAACTTAAAAGTTCCTACCATACGAGGTAGGCAAGCCAGAAGAGAAGTGGTGTTTGTTGTACCTATATGTGACACACGAAGAGCATTCCACAACCCCCTGTATCGAGTGTGTCGGGACTATAATGAATTGTGTTGCAAATGCAGCGAGTTAGACATTTTTTATAAGTACACAGTGTTTAAGGCACAGTTGCGGCGGATGGTGTTGGGTGATGCTTCGTAATTTTTCGAAATATTAATGACGATGGGTCTTGCTGCGGTCCTTCGCGGCTGTGCCTTGTCCTGTTCTTGTTTTGGTCTTGGTATGTATATTTGTATATATTGTTGTTTATTACTTTTATATAGTGTGTATAGTAGTACTGTTTTGATAATTGTGTGAACTCTTGTTAAGAGTTTGTTAGTAAGCTGTGTTTCTTTTGTCGTGCTGTAAACACTACTTTAGGATGGTATCTTGTACAAAACTGCTGTATATCTTATTTTATATGTATTGATAATCATCTGTTTGTGTTTCTAATAAATAAATAAATAATGCTCTGCTGTTGGTGCATTCGAAATATAACTTTGTGGTAATTCTTTATTATTTCTTAATAATTCTTCTGCATATCCAGGGGCCAATCTAAGACCGTTACACAACTCCGAGATCGCTTCCCATTGGTCGTTCACGTGTATATCGATTTAAAGATCGGCTATTTGTGTTTACGTAGTGTGTAGGATGTCAGTTGTTTAGGATGTAGTGGTAATGTTCTTTAAAAATGTGGACAAACTATTGATACATTTAAATGTTGCATCACAATACGAAACTACAATATCAGTTTACTTTCTAGATATCCCCGGAGTAGTGTGAGACAGGACGATGTGATAACGTAGTAGCTGTTCGCTGCGCTAAAGGATGTGTTTTGGACTGGAGAGGACTGGGCGTCAACTTCGAAAAGAGAGAAGCTGGGCACTGCGGCATCGCTAGGCCTCCCATTAGGGGAAGTCAACTGGACCAGCGTAGAACAGATCGCTGTGGGAATCCTTAGAGAAAGCCTTTAGTGTTTATTTCATAAATTGATGATGACGATGGCATATAGTTAAGATAAAGACAGCTTCGGTGAATCCACATAATTTCTGAAAATAAAACTCCGTTGAAATGTGTTTTCAGACCCAGTATACGATATACCTCACGGACTCAATGAACCATAAGGGTGGACATCGATTAAAGCGTGTATGGCGAATTTATTACAGTTCGCCCGCCTGCCACGGCACTCAAATAAACTAGATATTTCCTTTCAATTTAACGCTTCTTTGGCATCAAATGCGAATAGTTTCGTGTGGTTTTTATCAGGAATAATTGATACGTTATATATTTGGGGAAAATTATTTGGGCAAGGGTGCTGGAGTCGATAATATACCTCCCGTATTTTTTAAAGAATTGGCAACTGTTATTGATTTGCCTCTATACTATCTATACAACAAGTGCCTCACCAGTGATATTTTTCCGCGGATCTGGAAGCGCGCTTTAATAGTTCCTATTCATAAGGGGGGTTCAAGGAATGACGTGGAGAATTACCGGCCAATTTCCATACTACCTGTTCTTTCAAAAGTATATGAGAGGTTGGTTCACAATGCTATATATCCTAACCTGCATAACATCATCTTACATCAACAGCATGGGTTTGTTAAACGGCGTTCGACAACGACTAACCTTTTAACCTACACCAATGATCTCTTTCATGGAATGGATGCTAACAAACAGATAGATAGTGTTTACACAGATTTCCAAAAGGCATTTGACCGAGTGGATCACAGATTACTTTTAGAAAAGATTGCATTTAATGGTATTAGGGGGAATCTATGGAGGTGGTTTAAATCGTACATTTCAAACAGAACTCAAAAAGTGGTTATAAGCGGTGCTGAATCGGAGCTTACTAACATTAGCTCAGGCGTGCCACAAGGCTCTATACTTGGCCCACTGCTATTTGTTATTTTTATCAACGATATCAGCACATGTTTTGTCCACACCAAATTTCTTCTATACGCAGATGACCTTAAAATTTATAGAGTTATAAATGATTTCAACGATCATATTTTACTGCAACAAGATCTAAATAGATTCAATGAATACTGTAAAGATAATAAACTAAAACTTAGTCTTAATAAATGTAAAGCCATTACTTTCACAAAAAGGAAGAATATAAGCAGTTTTACGTATACGCTCTGTGATACTGATATTGAAAGAGTAAGTGACATTAGGGACCTAGGTGTAACTCTTGATAGCAAATTGCATTTTGATATTCATGTAAATTATATAATTAGTAAAGCATATAAAATGTACGGTTTTGTCATGCGATCTTCTAACCTATTTAAAAACCCATCTACATATATTCACCTCTACAAATCTTTGATAAGGCCTCAATTAGAGTATGCGGTGTCGGTATGGAACCCATTATATGATAAATATAATAGATGCATTGAAATGGTACAAAAAAAATTCTTCGGTGTATTAACTACAAATGTTTTCATCAAAGCTTTTCATACAGTCATACTCATAAAGAAGTATAAACTTCTTGATCTGAAATCAAGGCGTCTACAGTTGGAGGCTACTTTACTTTATGATTTATGTAACAATAATATGATAGCACAGATATTATCAATAGTCTAAGGTTTTCTGTACCACTCCGTGCACACTTGCGCTCATCACGACCCAAGCCTTTATTTGCAATTTCATTGTCTCGTACTAATGCTGGAATCCGTTCTCCTTTGCATCGCATGATGAAAAATTATAACAAAAAATTTAATAAATTAGACATCTTCGCATGCAGTGCTAAAGTATACAAGAGAGAGATAATTAAGATTTTATCGTTCTTTAAATAAACATTTACTATTATTAATCTTATAATGTTATTTAACCTTGTAAGTTATAAAAAATCACATATAGACATCACATTGAAGGGTACGACTGTATACAACATCATAGATTATATATATGCATAAATTGTGTGCTTAATAATTTTACTTGTAAATGGCACTTAGTATTTTATTACATTTTTTCTGTTAAGTTTTTATTTTTACTTTCTTTTAATTTTTACTAAATATAAACATAATTGTATAAACACGTCAGTTAATATATGATGATAAATTTGCTAGACGCACATTAAATAATATAATTGTATAATATTCCATTAACTGCACAGGTTTCACACAAATTTGTATATTTGCAAATAATCGGTGACCATCAGTGTTGGGTTTACAATAATTTTACCATTGTATTAATTATCAATTAAGCATATTTAATTGTAAATCTGTTTGAGGTTCAAAATGAATATAAAAAAAAAAAAAAATTAAGGGGGGGTGTCATAATATAGGAAGCTATAGTCAAAAATATTTTCATGAAATGTGTGAAACTATCAGTACATAGTATAAAACACAGGGTAATGCAGATAGTGCCGTGGTTTCGGTATTGGTTCACAAATCAGATGATTCGGGTCGATCCTGCCATGTACAATGAGTTTTTTTACTGTCTTACGGTGAACAAAAAAAAGTTTGTGGAGTACTGCTCGCATCTCTGGGCAGGCGCTTCCAAATACCAGCTCGACCCACTTGACTCCCTT
The DNA here is from genome assembly GCA_036419045.1 of Scirpophaga incertulas. Lineage (NCBI taxonomy): Eukaryota > Metazoa > Arthropoda > Insecta > Lepidoptera > Crambidae > Scirpophaga > Scirpophaga incertulas. Next base: position 1,166,963 of record CM071638.1, read on the forward strand.
TAGAGACGGGCTGTGCGAATCGTTGATGATCCCAATCTGACAAAAAAAAGCAAGCAAATTGTTATAATGCTTGGAACGAATGAGTTTGGTATGCACGGCTCTCGGTTCGGCCGGCCGTTCATTTCACTCCATCCATTTTTGATCTGTGATCAATCTGAGACGAGTGATTCTGGCAGAAACTGACTTACGTTGAGCATCTCCTACCTACTTGACGCTATTAAAATAAAATTAACTTTGGGCTTCCTGGCTTCCAGGACTGGATCCCCGGATAAGTATCTGTGCCAACATGCACTCTAACTTCGTCAAACGTGAACTCTGAAACCAGAGGAAAACTCTTGTGTTTTTTCGATCACTACCAAGACATGCACTAAATTACTCATAAATAAACATAGCTTTTATATACTTATTTAGTCTTAAGGTTTTCGAAGCATTCCTACGAATATTCCCTTATCAGCAATAACAACTATGTCGACAAATTGAATTAAATGCATTTTCAGGTCTCAGTTTACGAGTTCGATTAAAATAATAAGGCTTGTTACTCACGTTCTAATAAATATGATTTGAGTAAATGAAAAATAATATTAATTTATTTTCATGACATGCAAGGTAAAAAGTACTGAAAATAAACTCACTGTAACGGAAAGGACTGTATATTGTGTAAAAGGTAAAATAATAAGGAAAACTAGCAAGTTAATAAAAAACATAATACATCAAAAATGTCAAAATGTCATTCATAGGTATAAAAATACAAATATATTAAAAATGGTGTGCAATGCTGCACACTCACAGTTTACGTTTAATCTTCCTCATCACTTTTACCAATCACTACAGCGTACCAATATCGTTTAGTAATACAAACAACTAGCCTATGTATTGATTCTTTTGATTATTATGTCTAATTAATCGTTGATATACTACTCGTATCCTCCAGTGGGTGTTATAGAAGGATACTAGTTGATCAACAAATGAGTAATAATCACCTTATACTACGTTCACCAATCCGCATTGGACAAGCGGCGTGGTGGGATTCTTCCTTTAAACATCCTCCGTCGACAAGGAGAGGTATTGTTTCCCAGCAGTGGCTCCAATTATAAAGACTGATATGATGATGATGATGAATCGTAATAAACGTTAATAAGCGTTAAAATTTTGTACGTCTGTTTTTCTTTCACGCAAAAACTATAGGATGGATTTTAATCGGATAGCTCATACAAAAGATTAATTACTCTACGCAGACAAATTCGGGACCGAAACTAGTATTTTCTATATTCTTAGGTTTATGTTATACTTATGGCCGTTTTCACCAACCTTGTCTTAGCTTAGGTGACTCCTAAGTGACATGCTGTCACCTTTTATATTAACTGAAAAGAGTGAGACAGCATGTCTCTTAGGAGTCACCTAAGCTAAGACAAGGTTTGGTGAAAACGGCCATTAGAGCTTCGAGTCAGCAAATCACCAATTCGAAAAATGCCACAATAACATTTAGTGTCACATTTATTAATTAATTAAAACAAAACAAAACTCATGATTTCATCATGTTACTGCTAACTCTTTTGTCAGCAATTATATTGAATGCACATCATTCAACGTAATTTCATATCAAATTATTTGCTGAATATCGTAAAAACCAGTAGTCAACCTTTACAAAAGTTGTATAGTTTAGTGATTACTATTATGATGTACTAGCTGTTGCCCGCGATGTCGTCCGCGTAAATTTCGAGTTGAACGATAACTTTTTTTAATGAACCGATTTTGATGAAACTAAGTTTAAATGTTATTCGGAGTTAAAACAAAGCAAATAGTGAAAGTTTCAAGTAAATCGGTTCAGTACTTTCGGAGACAAACGTGAACATACATACAGACAGAAAGACAGACAAAAATTTCGAAAAACATTTTTTTGCTTTCTAATAATCTATTTAAGTGCCCCTCTATCCATTTCAGTCAAAAATACTAAAAGTACAGACAAAATATTTTTACTTATTATATGTATAAATTATGATTATGATTATGATTTGATGCTTAAACCTAACTAATATTATAAATGTGAAAATGTGGATGTTTGGATGTTTGTTACTCAATCACGCAAAAACGGGTGAATAATCGTTCCACACCTATTATATGAACACACAATTATTTCAGTAGTATTTTTGATAATACTAATCGGATTTACATAGAATAATTCATTATTAATGGTAAGCAAGGTTGGTCACCCCTGTTCAATTATTGCTAGTTTGGCATTTTATTTGTAATAAAGTGGTAAAATGTTGTCTCGGCATCAGTCACTACAAAGTGCTTTCCAAATCACTCTGACCGCCAATAGTGCTTGCTACCTACGACCTACTACAGAACCAGCGAGAAAGAAGTCTGCCTAAATAATGTTCGTAAGTTTTTACCGTCTTTCCGCGTTGTACGAATTTTTCGTTAAATAATTGTTATAATACCTATGTCTTATTTCAGGTCTGATACCAAGTATACGAAACGTGCTGCTAAGACCGACTCGAGTCTCTTCTTCGATACTGACGAAGAAGGATGTTTTCAATTCCTTTAGCGCCAGGAAGAAAAGCAGGATCAAGTCGGTGCCTAAGCAGCAGGTGACAGAAGTGGTGGCATCGCCAACCGAAGCTTCCGAGTGGTTGTTTGACTCGGAGTCGGACGAAGAGGTGACACCACTCCGAAAGCCGAGCAAAGTCGGGAGCATCTTGACTCGTCGAGTACCAGGCGGCGTAACTCGTCGCAGGGCGCAGCTTGACGGCGGGTTGCTAGCGGAGTTGCGCCTCTACAACACGGACGAAGTACGCAACCTCGTCGGTTTGGAAAAGTGCGACAAAGCCATTATTTGGTTGCGATTGCAGGGTGACTCTGAGTCTCCAGAGTTCCTTGCTTTGAAGCAATTCGTTAAAATTGCTAAAACAAAATTTACTGAGGAGGGAACATTTTACAAACAAAATAAGAAAAAAAAATAATATAATAAAAATAATTGATATAGGCTGGGTACCTAAAATTGTGAATGTTCCTTCTACAGTAAATTATGTTTTTGTCAATCCATATTCATAGGTTTTTTTGTTTTTACATATTTTCTTATTTTATCAAAAGTTTGAATACAGTTTGTCATTTTGTATTAGGTAGTATTATATATTAACCATATTATTCGGTTTAATACAGTGAAAACAAAATTATAATGTCGAAGACTATATTCTGTTCAGTGTGCAATATTTCCATAAAAAATAGAGCTTTTTCTGCTCACTTAAAAAGTATTTTACACAAGGATAATAGTGCGGTTCTTGAAAGTGAAGGTATTGAAAAAGTTCATAGCGCTTTCCGCAGTCGTATAGCATCGTACAGAATTCGATGTGATAGCGATGTACCTGAACGATCGGTGCATGTGTACGCACCGTTAGATTTTTTAACTAATTTGCGTGAACGTGTGAGACTGTTACTGTCAACACGAATTAAAAGTTTATCTAATCTTAAAGTGAATTTCGAGCTGTTTTGTCAATTTTTTTTGCCTAAAAATGAATTGGTTGCGATTAAGTCTTTTGCCACTGAAAATATTATATTGCATCAAAATTATAACTTTGAAGATTTGTTTACAAATATAACTAGTTTGCTATTAAAAAAATCTGGAAGACTTTGAAGAAAGAGATAGCGGTTGGACATATTTAAAAAGTCTGTATCTAGAAATCAATATAAATGAAATAACCCTATCAGAGCTTTAAGCTATATAGATTTACCCAAGACTATAAAACATAAAAAAGCATGCATCAATATTCAAAATATTGATAATTGTTGTTTTTTATGGTGTATTGTGGCTTCACTTTTTCCTGTAAAAATAATGCACAGCGAACTACGGCGTATCCACATTTTGAAAGTGTACTCAATGTTAAAGATATTTCGTTTCCGGTGGGGTTCTCAGATATTAAAATTTTTGAAAAAAATAATCCCCGTATTAGTGTCAACATTTATGGTCTCAAAAATAATAATAAAGTTGTTGGACCACTATACAAAAGTGAATTTCGAAAAAAACATCATGTTAACATGCTTTTTCTTGAAACGTACTGATTACTGTCTTATCAAAGATTTGTCTAAATTACTTCGTAAACAATTAACTAAACATCACTCTTAAATATATTTATGCGAAGATTGTATGCTATTTTTTGAAGACAATGAAAAATAAAATCTCACGTTTGTAGTGGTGTAGCAACAATTTTGCCTAAAAAGGGCCTGCCTATTACAATTTGAGCATTTCGAACGAATGCACGATACCTTTCGTTATTTATGCAGATTTTGAATCATTGTTAATACCATCCGAGTGAAACTATGGAGACTGCACATCATCATTGCGTAAACATGTTCCAGCTGCATTTGGATACTACATTGTACGTTCCTATGATAACACTCGCAACAAGCACGTTTCTTATCGAGGTCCTCCTGTGTAGAAAAGTTCTTAGAAAATTTATTAGTTGATATAGATATAATTTATAATATTATACAGTCACCACTACCAATGTCTTTAACAGATCAAGACAGAGCTGATTTTAATAATTCATCAAAATTTTTTCTTTGTGATTAATTACTATTTGACGATAAAGTCAGAGATCACTGTCATCTCACAGGTCAGTACCGAGGTGCAACTCATTCTTATCGCAATATCAAGTTCCGTTCGCCAAAGTTTATTCCAATATTCTTTCATAATTTGGTTATGATAGTCATCTTTTTATACGTCGATTAGAAGAGTTACCGGGCAGAATACAAGTCATAGCAAAGACTAAAGAAAATTATATATCGTTTACTAAGCTCTTTCAAATTAATGATAAGGATATGGTACCTGTTCATTTCGTCGATTCCTTCAAATTTTTGGAGACAAGCTTAGAGAAGTTAGTTTCCAACTTAAATGATAATGATTTGAAAACACCTATATCGATTTATCCCATCTCAAAAGCATTTTGACTTGTTAAGACGTAAAGGTGTGTATCCTTACCATTATATTACTAGTTGGAGCACGTATGAAGACCAAGAATTACCACTTCATGAGTATTTTTTTAACAAATTATACAACAGTAATATATCAGAAGCAGATTATGAACATGCAAAAATATCCTTTAAATTACTAAATCTAGGAGAATACACTGATTTATATTTGAAGTCAGACGTACTCTTATTACCGGATGTCTTCGAAAGTTTTCGTAAAACATGTAAGACAAATTACAAATTGGACCCAGCCTTTTACATAACAGCGCCTAGTCTAAGTTTTGATGCTATGCTCTTAAAAACGAAACTGAAATTAGAATTAATAAATGATTTGGAAATATTAAGAATGATTCAAAAGGGTATACGTGGAGGTGATATGTTTATGTTCTACAAGATATTCAAAGGCAAATAATAAGTACTTACCAACTTATAATCTAATTGAGAAAGAAATTTTTTTAGTTTATATAGATTGTAATAATCTGTATGGTTATGCGATGTGTGCTTATTTGCCTCATTCAAATTTTAAATTACTGAATAATCAAGAAATTAGTCGAATTGACTTTCAAAATTTACCAACTGACGGGGACATTGGATATATACTAGAAGTAGACTTGGAATACCCTGATCATTTGCATGATGACCATAATGATTTTCCATTCTGTGCTCAAAAATTTTCCCCGTCGGGTTCTAAAACATCGAAAATGATTCCAAATTTATACGATAAATTTTTATATGTTATCCATTTTGCTCACCTAAAAACATGTTTGAAACATGGGTTATTTAAAAAAAAAATACATAGAGTAATTCAATTCAACCAGAGTCCTTATTTAAAACATTACATTGATATGAAGACAGAATCACGAAAAAAAGCGAGATCTATCTTTGAACAAGATTTTTTCAAATCACTAAACAATAGTATATTCGGAAAAACTTTAGAGGACACTGGAAAGAGAGTTACTGTAAGATTAGTCAATAGGTGGACAGACGAGTGCAATAAAACGAAGAAAAGTTTATCAGCTGAGCAACTCATAGCTCGACCAAACTTTCATAGTGCGACTATTTTTACAGAAAATTTGTAGCAGTTCAAATGAAACCAGAATCAATTATTTTGGACAAACCTATATACATAGGCTTTTCTGTTTTGGAAATATCTAAAAGTCATATGTTTGATTTTCACTACTCGGTAATGAAACCCTTTTATGCGGAAAAGATAAAGCTATGCTATACTGACACCGATAGTTTCCTTTATTCTATACAAAGCAAAGATTTTTACGAAGATTCAAAATTACATTTTCTAAAGTCTTTTGACACTAGTAATTATATTAAAAATAACGCCTACGGTATTCCAGATCTGAACAAAAAAGTACCAGGTGTGTTTAAAGATGAACTAGGTGGAAAATTAATTTCTGAGTCTTGGGCTTAAGGTCGAAATTATATTGTATTAGAAAACTGCAAGACGAATTAAAAAAAGCTAAAGGTATACAGAAACAAGTAATAAAAAAAAGTTAGCTTAAAAGATTACTGTAACATATTAAATACAAAGGCTTTTTTACGAAAAAAAGAATATAATTTTTAAGTCCCTTAAACACGAAATATTTACACAGGAACAGAATAAAATAGCTTTGTCAGGTAATGACGACAAACGTATCATACTAAAAAATAAAATTTCAACTTTATCATGGGGTCACTGGAATAGTTTATCTTAGTCTTCGTCATTTATCATTTCTAATAAATGTTGTTTTCACTGTAAACTCAATATGATTTTTTAAGAAACAGTGTAACATTGTGTAAATATTAAATTAACATTGTTCAACGATTTTTCAAATTTCTTGATTAATATAACAACTGTTGTTTGTTGCTGGTGGTTGTTGGTGCTAAATTGTTTTTATTTTAAAGTTAATAATTGACTTGTTATTAGTACATATTGTTTTGTAGGTAAATAAATATCCATTTGTAAATGGTATTTAAGATTAGTTTAATAAGATTATAATGTAATTAGACCCGGTATGTACCCGAATTATTTTAAACTGCCTCAATATATATGTTTATAGATTGATAGCTGTATTTTTATTTAATCTTCCTAACTTTCCTATTGAATTATATTCAATATACTTAATAAAATGCTAAACTCATCAAATCGGAATTGAATAAGGAGAAATGTAATCCCTACAACTGTTGCAAATAACAAGTTGCGACATGTTATTGTGAATCTGATGTTCAAACAGTAATTTAACTCGTCTTTCTGCTGTGTCAGACACAATTACTGATTTAGGTCAATAAGAACACAAACATGTACACACCTGCACAAAATATGATTGGTATATATAATCGCTTATTTGAATCTGCAAATTAATTCTTGTCACAACACGAAACTAAGCAAGCATCAGTTATCATGGTGAGTAATATAATGTACTTTCTTTTAGTGAATATGAGTGTATGAATAATACAAATATGTGTAAGACGGCCGTGATATGCATGTCCACAACTCATGGAAAGAACAAGAAAAACAAGCAAAATACGACTAATATTATCATTTAATTCACAAATTAACCTTATTAGTTAATTCTACATAAACACATTGTTAAATGACAAACATTTTTAAAGAGTAACGAGGTTCTACTTACAATATTTAACAGCCTTACGACAAACCGTTACTGAGCAGAGCTCCGAACAATTCGACGTCTGAGAATGGAATAATCGCTTCTCTTGCAATGTTCATCTCGTCACACAATCAGTGTGACGGGGAAACTGATCTGGGCATTTTTCGCCCACCGCAGTGATGTCACGCGCCGTCCGTTACTACGGACGCGTCCTTGGGGCGGCTACACCTGGGTTAAGCCTGCGGTATCAGTAGTGGCAATATGAAGATATTGCTCAGCTGGGTGAAGCATCTCAGCAAGGCGAATATCGGACTGATATCCGTCCTGAGCTGCTGTACTGTGGCCTGCAGTATGTTCGCGCACTCGCGATGACAGTCGCTAGGCCAGTTGCTCTCGCTTCTAGTAGAGGCGGCGGTTTCATTTGTGTTTGAAGGGCAGCGTTCGTGTTCAAGGTCAAGGCCTTCCCTTTCACTTATGTTTTCGGTGGCGCTTTCCCTTTCACTGGTGTTCTGGCTTGTCCTTTCACTATCGCTTTCGCGTAGTGTTGTGGCGGCATTTCTGTTGTCACACACTTCATGTGTGGTTTGTGACCTCTGCAGCATCGCGATAGCTGGTGCTGGTTGTGCGGCATCTTTTGGTGGCACTGGTTGTCCTGAGGCTTTTTTGTGCTTCCTTCTTTTTGGCCTTTTCGTGCTGGTGTCTTTGTCACTGTGCCTCCGCTCTCGTGGGCTGGGCACGGGCCTTCGTGTGGTCTGATTGTTGGCAGCGGCCATCAGTGAGTTTGACGCCGTAGGCTCGCTGTCTTCGACCATTTGTGTGGTGGCAGGTGTGGGCGTGGTCCTCTGCGCGATGTGGGCAGTGGTGGTCACACCCATTTGTGTGGTAGCAGGTGCGGGCGTGGTCCTCTGCACGGTGTGGGCAGTGGTGGTCACACGCCGGTTTCTTGCCTCCCTGTGGTAGACCGGACACTTAGCCAAGTTATTGGCAGTGTGTGGCCCACCACAGTTGGCACACGTCGGGGGCTCGGAGAGCGGTCTACTGCAGTCTCTGGCAGCATGGGGTCCGCCGCAGCGGACGCAGGCGAAGGGCCGGTGGCAGTTGACTGAGGTGTGACGGAAGCCCTGACAGCGGTGGCACTGGGCGGGGCCTTTCTTGCCCCTCCATGCTTCCACTGAGACTCCCGGCATCCCCAGTACCTCTTCTAGGTAGTATATCTTGTATATACCGGGTTTCCTGGCCAGCCGGACAAAGAATATCTTCTTCTGTCGGCCGTGCGTCGTCTCTATACTCTTGACCCACTCGGGGGAGAAGCCCTTGCGCGTCAAGTCTTCCGAGAGGTGTTCTGGAGTGGTGGTGTCAGGAAGGCCTTTAAAGGCTAGTTTCAAGCTTCGCTCGTGGTTGGGGGAGTACGTGAACCACGACAGTGGTTGCTGTGACTCCACCTCCATTAGGTAGTCCTTGATGGTTTCGTGTTCCCTCCCGGATTTGGGAAGGAACCTAATCCCCTTCTTATAGGCCTGGGCGCTGACTGGGTGGCCTAGTCGCGTCTGCAGCTCCTGGAAGTGTGTCGGCCAATCAAGAAGTCTCTCGACGATGATTGGCGGGAACTTCGTCCTTACTTTGGCTGTCCCATTATCTGCCTTTTGTTCGGCGGGTGTCGGCGTTGTTGTCGGCTTCGGAAAGGGAGCCGGTGTTCTAGATTGCGAGACGTCGGGGGACGGGGACATCGTCGCTGGCTTACTTGGCGTCTTAGGTTGTGTCGGCGAAGCGTCGCGAGACGAGTTCGCCGACATCCTTGGTGTCGGCGTTTGTTCGGGCGTACTTGGGCGCGTCCTGGAACGTGCGGGAGAGGCATCGGGTGTCTGTCTCGGCGAGCCGCTGCGAGGCGTGTTCGCCGACAGGCTTGGGGTTGATGAGCGGGCCGGCGAGCAGCTGCGGGGCGTGTTCGCCGACATGCTTGGAGTCGGTGATCGTTGCGGCGTGACGTCGCGGGACGTCGTCGCCGACTGTGAGGGTGTCGGAGTCGACGAGGCGTGGGGCGCCGACGTGTGCAGGGCCATCTGGTGGTTTTCCGGTCTTATTATCTCGGCGTTGTGCTCGATGAGGTGGTCCCATATTAGGTAGTACTCGGCCTCAGATGCGGGGTTGAAGTGAACTCACGTTCCTCCTCTGGTGACGTGGGCTGGGATCGCTTTGCCCATTTTCATTTCCAGCGATCTGCAGAGCGCCACCTCGCCAGGCCCCGGGATCATGGTGATCGTTGGCATCGGGTAGTCTTCTGGGTTGGTATTGTACCAGGGCAATATTTGTTGTTCTCTCAGTGAGGGTATTCTTGTTTTTTGGCTGTCGGCCAAAGTCTTCGCCTTGTCGGCGAAGGATGTCGGCAATCTTGAAATTGTTGAAAATGTGGGTAGTTCGCCCACATTTTTTCTTGATGAGGGTGGCGGCGGATTTTGCTGGTCTTCTTGCATTTGATGGTATCGTGACGTCGAAGGGGATGGCGATGGCATAGACGCCGCGCTTCTCTCTTCGTCCGTCGGGGTGTCATGGCTGCGTCTTTTTTTTTATTTTTTTTATTTATTAATAGGGTCACCAACATAAGTAACAGTAAACATAAATCTTTGTTAACAGTGAAAATGTTGGTCTTCAGCCAACTGCACTTACAATTATAGGTAACCACAGCATGCAAATATACATAAATAATTTCCTAAAGGTAACATAGAAAAAAAAACGCTAAAGAAAGTACACAGGAAATTATAAAAAATAATAATAATATATGCTTAAAATTAGGAGGTGTCAATGTTAATAGATTTCAAGAGTCTCATAAATTTAGGAAGACTATGGAAGTTTATGTCTAGTAGTGTCTTGTGTCTTGTCGCCGTGCGTCGGCGAGTGGGCATCTTCGGAGCAGGCGTAGCGGGCATGGCCGCCTGCTGCTTCGGCTTGCGTTGGCGCTTCTTGGGAGGCATTGGATGCCTACAACCAAGAAGCGGGTGGCGAATAAGGCGATTCGCGGTCTCGGTTGCCTCGGAAATCGACGGCCACTTTCCGCAGATACACTCCCGAATGGCTTGCGCCACTCAAGGGAATGCACCACAGGTCGCAGGCGTCGAACGTCGAGAGCAAACACGAGACGGGGCGGCTGTCGGAGGTACTCTTAAGGCTGCAGCGTAGGTGAGTACGACCTCCGTTGGCGACAGTCGCGACACTCCGGAATAATCGCTTGCTTGCGTCCAAGCGTATTTATAGAAATTCTCAAGGTTAGAAGTGGCGCGAAAACCGCACACGTGCTTCACCACGTGGTTTTGTAATTATATAATAATAATCAACCCCTTTATTTAATATCTGTTTTTATAGGAATAAGCGGTATGTGGACCGCACATATAAGCTCTTTGGTTGGCCCTTAATTGTTACGTAATCTATGAACAACACAACAATTAATGCACAAATTATCTACATTAATCATTTATCTACATTTTTAACAGTGCTTTGGGTTTATCTAGTGTCAAACAATATGGTTAAACAAAGTAATTTATAATATTAAGTAATTTACAATTGTAAAAACTACACGTGGCAAGTTTATATTATGTGTCCTAATAAAAGGTGATTTGATATTTGTGTTATCAATTACTGTGAATCATTTACTGTGCTAAATGTGACTTTCGAGAGTTATTCTGTATTCAAAAAAATAGTGAGCTGACAATGGTAACCAATTTACAATTCACGTGGTGTGCCGATACAATGCGACTTTATTATTTAATCACTTTCATGGTAAGTTGAAAGGTTGTATTGTATTCTAGCAACAGTAGGCTGATATATGTATTTAACAACAATTTTAATTCATTTTAGGACACCTCTTCTCAAATCACCTACATTCCTGATGTCATCTCTCTTCCGCTTGAGCAACAAGCGACGTGGCAAGACGCTCAAGATCCTTTGGTCGGGTTTACGGAGGAGTTTGGTAGAAGACCTTCGAGAAAACAGGGAGGATTTGCCTTTGCAATGCAAAGTAGAAAAGGCAATTAAAAGGAACGCTCGGAGGAGGAAGCAAAAAAGAAGCTCCTTCCTGAGAGATTGCCACTCATTTGTGGTAAAGAGTGCGTCTGCGACTGGACGACGCTTAATTAAAATTGAAATTATAGATATGGAGAGGTCAATTGTACCAGAGGACTCAATGGTGTCCGCACAATAGTGAACGAACAATAAGACGAAGACTTTCTGCCAGAAAGAAATCTGAGAGCTTTTCGCCCAGCTCGAGTGCCAGAACTGCTCCCTCAGCACCGAAGAGCTAGACTTGGTTTTGCGAGAGAGAACATGCTGACTGGACTATGGAGGAATGGAAGGACGTATTTGTTTCAGAGTAGAATAGCCTTAAGAGGAATGCGCCAGAATGAAAGGTCAGGTAGGTGGCCATGCGCTATAACCGAAAAAGTGGGTTACCAAGGAGGGTCCATAATGGTTTAGGGAGGTATCTCTTACGAGGGTCGTACCGATCTTGTTGTGTTTGACAGAGGCAGTGTGAACGCTCAAAGGTACGTGGAGGAAGTTCTTCAAGAACATGTCGTACCTTTCGCGCCATTTATTGGACACAACTTCAGACTAATGCATGACAATGCACCGGCAATCCGTACGGCAAGATCAGTGACTGATTATCTTAATGAGGTCGGGATTCAAGTTCTACCTTGGCTTGCACGCAGTCCCGACCTCAATCCAATTGAACACATTTGGAACAAGCTAAAAAGCATACGAGCAAGAGTACCAGCACCTACGACCTTGAGGGAGCTCAAGACGGCTGCGATAGAGGGGTGGCACAATATTCCCCAATCGGACATCCAGGACATTATAGATGGATTACCCAAACTGGCTCCAAGAAGTCATTAGAGCCCGTGGCGGCAACACCCATTATTAAAATTTTATTATATTTTCAATATTTAAAATTACCAATTTTTGTCAAAATTTCGTTCAAAATCGTTTTCTTTTATGAATAAACAACGTGATTTAGTCTTCTTGTCTTTAAGTTTACCTTGATGATTGTTTTCAACTTATCATCCCATGAAATTTGGGCTAAAATCCTGAATTTCCGCAAATTCAACGAAAAACGAGGTGGGCGGTAAAAATACGTCCAGAATTGGTGGTAGGGAAAAAACATTTGGACGATTCGAAAGAGCTTTCTGTAAAGTCATATTTGAATAAAGTTTATTTTGAATGTAACGTTTTTGGAGCGAACAAACTATAATTTAAGTTAATCTGTGCTTACCTTACTGTAACATGACATCGATGATAATTTTTACAAGCTTTTAAATTAGCTTCACTTGTAACTATGTAAGAAAATCTTGGAATCTTAATTTGACCCACTTTCCGGTCTCCGATTGAGCTGAAATTTTGCATGCACGTGTAAGTCGGATACAAAATGCATAGTTATGTGTGTGACGTCATTCTAAATCCAACATGGCAGCATTACCAAGATGGCGGATCAATTATTTTTAATGCATCCCTACAATATTGGTATCAAATGAAAAGCTTGCAAAGAACACCTCGATGAATAATGTGACGTCACTCTTAATCCAATATGGCGGACTTTCCCAAGATGGCGGACCAATTATTTATAATGCACCTCGACAATATGGGTATCAAATGAAAGGGTTTGATAAGCTGTTTTTTTAGTCGGAAAATAAATTAAAAGAAAAAAATTGAATACAAGCTTTTATTAATTATTGGTAAATTTGTAAATTTTATTTCATCTAATTTCAAACGTCAATACTTAAAAATAGTTATAAGTTATAAATAAAATATTTCTAGATGATTTTTATATAAATATGTTAAAGTATATAGACGGTAAAAGCACATACATAAGACAATAGGAAATACTTTCATAGTAGCATTATAATTGCTTTACTTTATAAAAGAATTTTATCCACTTACCTACGTTTGGAGAATCTTCCGTAATTAGTTTGTAGAAACTATCGCTTATATATTGAAAACTGTGATTGTTTTTTTCAATTATTTTATTTTACAAAGTATCTAAACTTATTTCAAATATCTCAATATCACCAGTTTTCGGATACAGTAGAACATCTGATGCAAGTTTGCTCGACTGACGATTAGATAATTACCATCCAATAACTTAGAACATTCGCGCAGCTCAGTAGCGACGAACAATACCCTATCACACGCCAAATGGAGAAATTCTAGAACTACGCACGTACGTAATTCTCAATTGCAAATTGTTTCGTGTTTCACCGCGTCTCTATCTTTGTCTTCAACGCCAACTTGTTCAATTTGGTCCTTATCGCTGTTGCAATTTTAGCATACTTTGAACGTTTCACCGTTCTCTCGACACTTGACCCAAACTCCAAATTTCCCAGTTGGCTTGCGAGGCGGAAACTTGGGGCGTTATTGTCAATCGGACACACGCCGCACGTCTCATCCGCTCCCATTAGATCCTCAGCCGCTAGTGTGCGTTCACACTTGTCTTTATTGGCTTATGTGGGCTCTAACGTCTATCGAGCTTGATTTTTATTGGTCCTGTGAAAACGTTTCTCTTTTGTTTTCATAGTTTTCCTTGTCACCATTTGTTGGTATTCCTATAGTTTTTCACGACGTTGTGTTTATTTCTACCGTAAATTTTAAGAAGAGAGATAAATATTATTAGGCACTTAGAAAATAATAAAAGAACTTGATAACTAAATAGAAACTAGATATAGATACCAAAATGTTCTAGTCAGACGTGACATCTGGTATCCTATAGCGCCAGGTAAAAGATAAAACGGCTACCCACCAAATCTAAAGGGTAACAACATATAAATATATAAATAGAATTTATTTTATCATAACAAATGCAGTGTAAACAGTGATATGGCTATATTCATTTATAATACTCTTATAGGTTTTATATTATACTCGTAAGTACAAGGTAAATTGCGTATTTGCTTTTCCCAGAGGTATGCTAATTCAACCCTCTTTTTGCATAATTAATACTTTTTTTTATTTTTCTCTTGAAAGTGGTAACTATTGGTCTTTTTTATCAGTGGAGAGATGTTATTCTAGAACTTCATAGTAGAATACCGAAAACTACCACAGTTTTTTGTCATAGTATTGCATTCAACAAGATATTAAGGCTGATTGAATTTATTAGTATCTAAACAACTATTAGATAACTTTTTCAATTGATGTTTCAATATTTAAATATTTCCTTTATCTCAATAAAAATGGGTATCAAATTATTTATGTAAATTGATACAAATAAGCATGAAATGGTTCAATCCCATTAAGATGTCTCTCAATTTTCGTCCACATTGGCTCAAAGACGCTGACTTTTTCCTAATTAATTATTCAAAAGTACCTTTCCCCCATTCCCTTCAATCTGAAAGTATTTCATTTTTCAAGTTTGCGTCGTTCAATATTATATTACTTTTGATGGGCGCTTTTTTAAAAGAAAACATAAAATTGAATAAGTAATACCCAAGCATTTGAATAAATTGATTGGATTAATTATAATTGTCTTCAGTTTACAAAAAATGTTTTGGATTTATACGAAGGACGATAGCTCGCGTATATCATCCCGCCGCCTAATAGAAACTTAATATCCGAACAAGTGTTCAGTGATAAAATAAGGAAATTACTTTCAGAAAATCAATAAAGAGGCATTTTTGATGTCTAGCTTTGATTACGAAACTGGTTGTGACCAAATAAAATATCAATAGATCTAATGAAAGTCGAAAAAGCGTCTCCCTAGTCTAGTTTCAGAGTGCTGATCCAGATCCAGAGGTATTGATCCAGAGGTATTGATCCAGAAGTCCCTGGTGTGATGTTTTCGACTCGGTTAACAAGTTTAATATCACTGTTCTGATATTTCAAGAGGAAATGGCCAGCATATAGTTTTGAGACCAGGTAAAGATCACCTCCATCTTACTATTAGATGAGAAAAACATTAAGGCAAAGAGCTTTCCTATCTTATCTCAAGAATCTTATGTCTTTTTAGAGGTATTTGGACATCTTCTATCAGAGATTCGTTACTTTATCGGCAAAGTAGGCTTTAGATTTGAGACACACAAGTTAAAAAAAATTTCTACGCATTATCAAAAATTTAAGCAAGCAAATGCTCGTCGGCCTCATAGACAAATGCTGTTGAATTCCAATTCTATTTTCACGAACATTCAAAGCCAGTTTCTTTATCACGCGATTTCGGTAAATCTTATTCCAGTCAACGTTCGGCTCGTGTAATCACTCACGGGGATTTCCCGGGGGATGGCATGGGATGGTTCTTCAAAGGGTGTAAGTATATTATCAATAAGTATGTGCAATTGCGCATGATTTTTCTTCGTTTTAGTGTTTCTAGGAACATACTTTTATGATACTCATGAATCTCTTAAGAGTTATCACTTAAAAGCACTTGGATTGTAGACTCAATGAACAAGTATTACAATTTATTAATGTTTATCGTTTTGAAATGCTTCTTCTGATCACTACATCAGTGAAGAATAGAGAGGGCACCTCTGCTTGCGAAGAGTCTGTTCATATCGACTGCCGTGACGGAAAATCTGGAATATTATATATGCACATGCACACATTTAAGTTATATATATAGATAAACATACAAAACTTGAGGATTCGTTAAAAGCATCAGTAATTTTTTTTATTACATTTTTTTGTAGTTTGTTGTTAAAAATGCAGTCGCAATAAAATCTGAAAGAGACACATTCATATAGTACTTTACTTATAAACTTTAACCTAATTAATATTCTTGTAGGGAAAGGCAGAAATAACAGTTTTCCACTTACTACCTACTATAAGACTACATACTATAATCTAAATATACCCCTAGCTCGCGATCTTCAACACAGCTAGGGTTCACCTCACCTCAGTGACCGTCAATTCCTCGAGTAACGTGTTCCGTTCAAAGTCACTTAAGATTCCGAGAACTAATAAATTAATTAAGACCTTAATACGTCAGAGAATAATGTTTTATGTCTGTAGTCTTACATGAATAAAAGAAGTAACTACGAAGTTACCTTGCAATACCGCACCGCATGCCTTGCAATCTCCCCTGCAGCAGCCTTCTACTAAGCCATGAGTAGGCCCCGAGTAATAGCATACTTTTAACGCATATTCTCTCTTTTCTGCATGGGATCAGCCTGCTTGGACAGTGCCTCCACAGCATCAATGCGGCGATCATTTGGCGTGGCGAGTAGCTGTCTATCGCTATCATGTGCGTGCTGCTGGCTCGCTGCTATCAGGTTACCGTTATCGATCCAGTCGAGAAACTGCTAGCGGTGGGGCACTACCTGGATTCCAGCGTAAATATCGCTGAATCAACCCGTCGTATTGCCGCCAGCCGCATTCCTGATGGCCGGGTATGCATATATCTTTTTTAATATTCTCTTGAGGTTGTGGTTCCCCTCCATCACTCCAAGCCAAAGGTTTCATAGGATCAATGGTTCAGGCTAAATTTAGGGTACGCCGGTCGGCCCGCCCAGTCGGTATGGAGTTCAACATAATGTTCGCTGCACTTGACAATGGTGGTATCCTGGGTACGTTTCGTAAAAGAGAAAAACAAGTTACATTAGAAGCCTTTTAATTATAAAACTATGTACTTTATATTATTGTTGGAAATTTTTGACACATAAATCTTAAAATATAACCAAATACCACTGATAGAATTGTATTCAATTTCAAAGCATAATTATTCTAAGATGATAGAAATTCCGGATTCACTTGTGTCGTTCCAAAGATGTAACTAACATTATTGATTCATCCATCTCAATCGAAGCGGATATAGGAGGTATTAGAGGATATCCCAAAAGAAACCTTAACAGTATAAACATAGGAAACTTTGTAATTGTCAGCTCCAGTTTGCAGGGTGGATCAAGCGGTGCGTGACATTGGTCCCTTTGACCCTCGGTTATCGGGCCTCAAAGTTTAACTTGGCAAAAAGTAGTATTGTGGAAATGATGAATTGCTCGGTGATAAATTGATTAGACTGGAAACTTGTTATCGTAGTTCGAGAGTGACCTGAGGAGTGAGGGGGGTAGTTTGCAGAAGTTATTATTACGCCAGCACTTTTGTTCCCTGTATCTTGTTAGCTCGTCGTATTATCGAGGGTCGCTTGGACGTTCTTGGACACTTTATTTCGGAGATTCTTTTAATACAATCTTTTTCCAGTTTTCGCTACGCCCTTAACTTGATGTTAGGATATTATTAGGTTGTTAATGTGTACGTATTTTTTTTTACAAATATCATATACATATCATTTTTACGTTTTAAGACTAAGTTTCTGAGGAAATGTTACACGTGCAAGTAGCTTCTATATCACATATAAACAGAGTTCATAATCTCTACTTTCTAATATCGCTAATGTGCTGCGATCGATAGAAAATATCGCCTCGTAATAATTTTTGATACATTTAAATACACAAAAATAAAAATTAAATACATATAAACGGCATTTCCTAGACAATAAAAATGTATGTCTCCTTTGAGATCGTGAATGCTATCAGTTTAAACCCGATGGCATTCTGCCAGTCAAAAGCATTAGGTATTGTTTAGTTGGCTAGCCTTCTGCTTAAAGTCCAAGATCCGGCTTCAGTAGCGCACCCCTTATGAAGGTTCACTGCATGAAAATTAGTCCAATCAAAAAAATGTTTTAGAATTTTTGGTATCATGAAAGTGATAAATACCACACCATATCCAAAATACCCTGAAATTTTTACACGCGTCCTACATTTGAAAATATTTTGTTGAACGAAATATATCCTTACAGCGAGTTTATGGTTTGCTGCTCAAAAACAGGCATATCGTCAAAGGGCTTAGCAATCGAAAGGATTGGAACTTAACACGCTAGAATACAAGTGTCCTACCCCAAAAAGTGATGTATGTTCTCCTACGCCACTTGCTTACCCAATACTGTATATTACTACCTGTTCAATTTGTTTAGTTCTTTGTTCATTTATAATAAAACTTTGACTCTTTCATTCGATTTTGCTTTAATCAAGGTCATTTCGAAAATGATTATTCTATTTATACTGTTATAGATCACAGTATGCCTTATTATATTTATTTCTTTGTTTCCATGGAAATAATTTCTGTATTCACGACCATTTGAGACTGTTTATATAGAGGTCGAAGCGTTCGGTCCACTATTACTGTTTTGGCACGTAAAAGGCTGCAGTGACGAGGCCAAAAGCGAATGCATTTATCTTGGCCGAACTCCATCATAATAATTATTGCTTGAATGCCCCAGTGCAAGCGGAGTGATAATAATCAAATTAAAATTATCTTTAACCAAATATGAAAACTTTGCATTGTTCGTAAAGTTTCCCATGTGTTATGAAAGCCTTACTTTCTTACTATGCTTCACAATATTTGCTTTAGTTCTAAAGATCTTTTTTTACGCCGTCGGTATACACATTTTTAGCAGAAAAATCGTGATTTTAACATATTATTATTATCAGAATTTGAAAAGTGCATTTACTTCATTGCATCAGTCCATCTCTTGAAGGTCGTTTCACCATATTTATGCAACAATCCCCACACAACCTACTTCACCCGATCGGACCATCGCATTAGTTATTTGGACAACTATAAAAATTACTTAGTAAAATATACACAATAATAAATTAATCTACATTGCTAAGCCGAATTCGAGAAATCTTTACGCGCAGAGGGTTACTAAGTTTAGCCCTAAAACCTTAATTTAGTTTAGGCTGATTGTTCGGTAATTGGGAGTCTTCTCGAAAAGAGGCGGAAATTCTGTACATCTATTTTTTTCATCATTCATTATTTTATCTTAAAGTTTGTACATTCCATTACAATATTAATTTTTATTGTACAAAGCAACATATTTCTTTATAAACGAACTTCTACTTTTTGAAGCCTAATCGTAGGGACGTCACGATTAGTTTTATTTCTTTAATTGGTGAATCGTATAATTTCTATTCAATAAATTTATTATTTTTTTAATTTTACATTTTTAAAAACATCAATAAAAGTAACATAAAACTGACATGGTAATGTCAAGATACTAGTGTTTTAAATAAGTACCTATCTGAGTCTTAAATTATAGATAGCTAGAATTGCTCTTTTAGTAATACAAAATCATTTTCAATTATAGCAACAGATTCCGACAACGACAAAATAAATGAAGTACGCCTATCTTGCCTGAGTCTTAAATAATAATATATAAAGAAGGCGACATACATATGAAAGCCTATGAAAGAATAAGAAAATTTCCAAATTGTAATTTCCGGGAGTTTATTTTATTGTTTGTCACCACTTATCTCCGCCAGCAGTGAGGCCGCGCCCACGCCGGCTGTATAAACAAGATCCCATCGCACGAGCCACCCATTGTTATTCTAACTTTTATATGGGAACGCTACTGTTATTAGACATATTTTCTTGTGGGGACCACAATGAACGTTATTTTTTAGTAGAATTGGAAGCGAAACACTTATGGCGCGGAGGAGGGCGTAAAATAAACGTCAATTCCAAATTATTGGACGTAAATGTATTGTCTATGAAAATACATGTTGTAGACAATATTATATATAGCAATAAAAAACAACAGCTAGTAAATATTCGAATAGGCATCAATATTAAATGCAAATGAAGAACATTAATATATCAAACATGAAATATATCTGATCTACATGATCATAATCGACTAATCGACTCGATCGGTGGCGACACGGTTAACGCAGTGGTCGAGTAATCAGCTTCTACGCAACGGGTCGTGGGTTCAATTCCCGCACGGGACAGATATCTTGTATGACCTAAAAAGTCGCGGCCGATTGGAGTGTGTAGGGGCCCTGCCTTAACCAGCCGGGCTGAGTGGAGAAAACCACGTTAAAAAACCGCAATGCCCTGCTGTCCGCGGACCGCGGCAGCAGGGGGCCTTCGAGTGGTGGGTGGCGTACAGTCCACCAGCTAGTGCCAACCTGGGGTACCTCCCGAACTCCCAGTGTATATAGGGTTACCCGTGTGCTGGGGGTATATTTCCCCCACACTCGTGGGATTCAAAATGAATGATCCAAATTTATTTAAAACAAAAACCGAGGAAAAGGAGAGGTTGTGGTGTCTGCAGTGGCGGAAGTTCCGGCGGCGGCCTCGGCCGTAGCCGATGTTTCCGCTAGGAGTCGGCGTGTCCGGTCCCTACTCCGCGCAGAGGACGGGAAGGAGTGTGAGGGGTTGCGATCCCCTTCACGGGAGTCCGCCACAGGGGGACATCGTTGTTAAAACCTCTATGATTGTGACACATATTTGAAAATTGTTTTTTCCTTGTTTGATTAATGTCAAATAAATACTAAAAGCCAGAAGACGTTTATATTTTTGTAGTTCCTGATTTATATACTTTTCAGCATATTTATATTATTTTTAAGTATTTAAATTATCGTCTCGCACAATCGTCCTGTCGTTCGCACGACCGAACACGCCGCAGTCAAGGATGTCAAAAATAGACAGGTCATCCGTGGTCACCGACAGCGAGGCGCCGCAGGCAGCGCGTAAGTGGAAATCGCTGCGCCCCCAGAATGCAATCAAAAAGAAAGGAAAGCGTGCAGGTGGAGACGGGGACGTCCCCTCCAAAGACACAGCCGCGGAGGGGGAGGCCTCCGCCACCAGGGACATCGGGGCGGGCATGTTGGCATGCCTCTCCGATATCGAAAAGACAGTGGACCGGGCGAGGAGCATAAAGGCGGAGGTGGTGGGTGTCCTGAGAACCGCGCTCACCATCCTCAAAGCCGGGACGGCCGAGCTGTGCGAGCGGGCGGAGAGGAGGGATCGAGAGAACTCCCGGGTCACCTCCACCATCGAGCAACTCTCCGCCCGAGTCCTGGCCCTGGCTGAGGAAGTGGTCTCCCTAGAAAGGGAAAACAAGCTCTAAAAAAGAGCCTCCAGGCGGGGCCACCAGAGCCGTCCCCGGGGAGCGCAGCTCCCACAGCGGCGCTGAAATAGTCGCCCCGGAGGAATCGGCGAGGCCTGCCGGGGGGAGAGCTCTCCTCTATAATGGAGAGAGAGTTCGCTGGTATTCAGGCCGACCTTATGAGCCGGTTCTTCCCTGAGTGGGAAGGCGACCCCCGCTGGCGCATGGCCGCTGCCAGGCAAAGGCCGCACGCCCCGCGCCGCCTAACGCGCCGGAGGTAGGCGCGAAAAGGAAAAAGAAGAGGGGGGAAGAAAAAGAAGAATAAGGCTCCTCCCCCTCCTCCAAGGCCCGTGACGGTGGCCCCGCCGGCGGCACCTACAGCGCCGGCGCCCGAGATCCCCGGAGTGATCACCTGGGCCACCTATAACTGGTGTTATAATAACTGGTGTTTATATAATAGATATTTAGGAATTGTGATTGGGTAATAACTAATTTGCATTATACATATATTTTCATGTTTCGATGTAAGCGGGATAAGTGATACACATTAAGTGACAACACATTGTTGTATTCTATATGTTCTGGAAAATAAATTATTTCTTATTTAGTAGGCTCATTGTGGGTGCTAATGAGATGTTTCTCATGGGATTTGTTTACTGGGTGTATGATACAATTTAGGATTATTAATTACAATCAGCAAAATATACAAATAAATAATTGACACGGAAAATATCTGAACGTCTCTAATAACAAAATTCCGTCGCTAAGCAAGCACCATGTCTAACCTTTGGAAATACATCAAAAGGCGACGGATACAACCATAGAGTTGCGTTAACGCTGCCCACCTCTTTATGTTTTCTACCGCGTCCTGTATTCCGAAGAATTGTTTGACATGATGCTAATGACCACATTTTATCATCATCTCTGATCATCGGCAGGGTGTTACTCCTCATACATTGGAGCTTAAGTGGTCACGCGCGAAGCGGTTTTAACTTTCCACCGCACACGCTACGATTGTGGAATGAGTTCCCTGCTGAAGATTCCCCCCAGGAGTACAATATGTTTTTTTAAGGAGTAAATAGGTTTCTAAAGTATTAGCAAAGCGTTTGAGATGCCCTTGCGGATACATTGGTTATGATAACTGCTGACTACCAACCAGTCTGGTTTTGTCATCAAAGTTATTAAAAAAGCAAGAACCTTGATTACAAGAAAATATAAGAGGAAGTAAAAGTCCGTCCGCGCTAGTATTATTTGCGAATAACTAATACTTTGTGCGCAAAAAAAGTGGATTGTACGTATGGACTTTTAATGAATAATTGTGCATAATGAACTGTACTTCGTTGTGTATTATACGAGGGGCCGTTCAGAAAGCCCCGCTTTTTATCGCCCCGGCGGGTATCGGGTGGTGGTTCGGGCTCCACTGGGATCCTCGGACCACTGTCTGATATCTGTCTCAGCACCTCAGGCATCTAGACCGTCACTTATGGTTGCAGCGCGCCGTTTGTGGCACTATGCGTCAGCAGATTGGGATGGTATGCGGGACTACTTTGCATCTGTCCCTTGGCGGCAGCGCTGTTTCAGTGGGATGGATCCGAACTCCTGCGCTTCCTCTGTTGCTGACGAGATCCTGCTAGGAATGGAATACTATATTCCGTATTCCAACCTCGTCAGCAGAGGCAGACGAAACCTCTGGTTCAACCGCGAGTGTGCGTCCGCTGTTGAAAACAAACAGCTTGCATACCGCGCTTGGATCAGAGGTCGAACAACCGGGGATCCCAACACTAACCTACTGAAAACAGCCTACAATAATGCCACCAAGCCTTGCAAGAGGGCTTTCATCAGAGCGGATGCTCAGCGCGTTGCCCAGGTTGGTCAGGAACTGCTAGCGTACCCTACTGGTAGCCGTTCTTTCTAGCGCCTGACTAAAGCTGTGCAATCTAACTTCTGCCAACCCTCGCTGCCACCGCTGAGATGCGCCGATGGTTCTCTCGCTCATCAGCCGCAGGAGAAAGCCGACCTCCTGGCGAAAATGTTCGCGGCTCATTCTTGTGTCGACGACTGTGGTGCACAACCTCCGATATTCCCCATAGTGGCGTTTCCATGCCCGGGATCCGCATAAGACAGCGTGATGTGCGAGCGGAGCTTCAGTCGATCGATACTCGGAAAGCGAGTGGTCCGGATGGCATTCCAGCGATCGTGCTCAAGAGGTGTGCAGCGGAGTTGACTCCAGTCCTGACGCGTTTTATACCGCCTGTCGTTTTCTGCTGGTTGTGTGCCGAAATCTTGGAAAGAAGCCAATGTGCAGCCGGTCCCCAAAAAGGGAGACCGTTCCGATCCGGCTAACTATCGCCCTATAGCCGTCACCTCCATTCTGTGCAAAGTCATGGAGAGGATATTGAATGCTCAGCTGATTCGACACCTAGAAGGTCACTCGCTAATTAATGACCGTCAGTATGGGTTTCGTCCTAATCGGTCTACAGGTGACCTTCTAGCGTTCCTTTTGCACAGATGGGGAGAATCTATCGACAAGCGCGGTGAGTCTGTGGCTATCAGCCTCGACATTGCTAAAGCTTTCGATAGAGTATGGCACAAGGCTCTCCTTTCCAAGCTTTCGGCATACGGATTGCCCGCGGAGCTCTGTACATGGACTGCTAGCTTCCTCCACGAGCGAAGAATTCGCGTTGTCGTCGATAACTGCGCTTCGCGGTTCGTGACAGTCAACGCTGGTGTTCCGCAGGGCTCCGTTTTATCCCCGACATTGTTTCTTCTGCATATCAATGACATGCTCTCCCTGGGTAGTATACATTGCTATGCAGATGATAGTACAGTGCACGGAGGATATCATGGAAGCTCAGGGGCCACGCGAGACAATACTAGTAGGGACAGGCAGAATCTTATTACTGAGCTCAACGGGACGTTGGATCTCATCTCCGAATGGGGCTCCAGCAATCTCGTTGAGTTCAATGCTAAGAAAACTCAGGTGTGCGCGTTCTCGGCTAAAAAGTCACCTTTCCTCCCCCTTCCCTGTCTTCAGGGCGCTACTCTTCCCGCCCAGAGCACATCTCCTTGCTTGGTATGAACATTCGCTGTGATCTGAATACCAGAGACTACATAGAGTCCGTCATAACCACTGCCTCAAGGAAACTCGGTGTCCTGAACAGGGTGCGACGGTATTTTACCCCGGACCAACTCTGCCTGCTTTATAAAACTCAGGTCAGGTCCTGTGTGGAATATTGCTCGCACCTATGGGACGGCTCCGCTCAATACCTTCTTGAAGCTCTGGACAGATTGCAGCGGCGCGCAATCCGCATAATCGGCGATGTAGAGGCAACCAACACCCTCGAGCCTCTACAACTTCGTCGTGATATCGCCTCTCTTAGCGCCTTCTATCGGATGTTTCATGGGGAATGCTCTGAAGAACTCTTCAGCGTTATCCCTCCCTCTCCTTTCCTTTACAGGAACACACGTAAGGGTCTTCGGAGCCATCCGTACACTACGTCCCCCATTCCACACCGCACTAAGAAATTCCAAGATTCCTTCTTCTGCCGTACTTCCCGCACTTGGAATTCTCTGCCTGCGTATGTGTTTCCTACATCCTACAACATGGTTCCTTCAAAAGAGGCGTGAAAAGGCATCTTTTGGGCCGGCAGGGATAGGGCAGGTAGGAGAGTGGAGTAAAGTCACTATCCTATCTGTCATCTCATTTGGCCTCTTTCACCGCTTAACATCAGGCGGGAGGAGGTCATCTGCCGCGCCAAGAATATAAAAAAAAAAAAAAAAAAAAAAAAGTAACCTCCGGTTGACTTAAAAAAATACACTAAGTTAAATAAAAATATTTTAATATATACATCTTACAACTACATCTTTGCACTATTTTTCACATAGTCTCCATAGCGATTGAGGCACTTATCGTATCTCTACACTAGCTTTGAAATTCCTTCTGCATAAAAATCACTCGCTTGTGCCTGGAGCCAGCCTGTGACCGCATCTTTGAACTCTTCGTCTCCATCAAACCACGGGGCCCGAGCCATTTCTTCATGTGCATGAAGAGCTGATAATCGCTTGGCGCCAGATCTGGGCTGTATGGTGGATGGTTGATAACGTCCCATTTGAAGGACTCAAGAAGGGCCGTTGTTCTGCGAGCAGAGTGAGGGCGTTATCGTGCAAAAAAACGATACCGGAAGGCAGCATACTGTATAGCCCGTCATAAGTTTTTTAGTATTTCACAGTACACGGCATAAAGCTCACAATGAATAGCTGCTGCAGAATATCCATTGGCTATAAAAAACTATATGACAGCACGCACTTCACATTTGGCGGGGTTTTCTATTACAGCACACATTTCAAACTATCACAAAAACTAAACTAGCGCGGGTACTACGTTCATTCGACCACGGCTTGATGCCGACTGACCGGCTGAGTGCGTGAATGCACAGATGGCGTCGCTACTACCCCCACAACCCACACTGTGACAGATCGGAGGTTACTTTCTGAAAGGCCCTCGTAGAATGCATTAAAAGTATTGATTTTTATGTGAGTCATAACCAGCCATAAATGACCAGAGTATAGTTACTTGTTAATTATTATGCCAACTGCATTTATAACAATATGACTGGTAGTATATTGTTAGAAATTTCGTATGTATGTTCTAAGAAGGTATTTCTACTTGTAAATCTATTTTAAAATGTTATCCGCCATTTTTTGATAGCGGCCATCTTGGGTTTAGAGTAATGCTAAAAATTATAACTGTATTGTCATTAGATTTGTGTACAGATTTTAGAACAAGTCGCTAAAACATTTACGTTATTGTACACCCTTCTCAGTTATACCTGAGCGTGCTCTTGACTACTCTAAAAGCTAAATTAAACCGGATTTAAATTACGAATGCGTATAATAATAAGTTGTGAACATCAAGTGCCTCTGATGCGAACCAAAATAATTTACCTTGGAGGAAATTAAAAAAGTTTCTCCCAGCCTCGCCCCATTTGGCTTTGCCTAGAAAAATAATTGCAGAGTGGCGCCTTAGCCTGTCTGAGTTGCGCTAGTAGCTTTTAATTTCGGGTTAGTTGACTATTCCTACAGGAAAAATGGGAGTGATGGCACGACATAGTTGTCTTGCAAAGGATAGACTAAGAGCTTAATACTTCGAGATAACGAGTGATGCTTTGATTTGTATTATTATTAATGATGGAGATGCTAATATTACTATCGACACTATCGAAGGATATAGTAATACTAGTTTTATTTTTTTTATCGACGGGTCGATTCCTGACTTTTCATTGTCATTAAAATTAGGCCCAAGAAACCTCATAGTAGTTATCGCTATTCCTCATAGCTTCGAATTTCGCCATCTACACACACTTCAAAAATTATCCTGTATAATAACAAAGCAGGATAAAATTAACCTGTATATTATAGTACAGTCAATATGTCGTTAAAAAAATCGATCTCTCCGAAAAATGACAAACCGGGATTTGACTTGACGAATCGTTAGAGGGGCAAGTAAAAAGCTTAATGTCAGATTTCCGAAGTCCTCCCCCCTGCTGTTTTTGAGAAAATCCAAAAAAATTTTGAAATGCATTTATCTCGGAAAACTATTAAGGCTAGCGACTTGTTTTTTTTTTCAAATTGTAAAGGACACTCAGGACTACATTTTCTTTCATTGAAGCAACATCATCCGACTGAAACTGCAAACGCTAGATGGCGCTAAAGTTTTGAAAAATTGGTTTTTTGCTATTTTCATTGTAAAATATCAATTTTTTTGCAAAAATGTAAATGAGAAAGTTGTTTGTAATAAAATTAGCTACAACTTTTGTTTAAAACATTTTTTTATAAAACTTACCGTTTTCAAGCTATATAGGGAACAAGTGCAGTTTACAAGCTGAAGCTTGTCAAAGTGTACAAATCGTACATTGTGTGCCTTACTAAAGTGTGTGTGTGTGTGTGTGTGTTTCAGCTTGTAAACTGCACTTGTTCCCCTATATAGCTTGAAAACGGTAAGTTTTATAAAAAAATGTTTTAAACAAAAGTTGTAGCTAATTTTATTACAAACAACTTTCTCATTTACATTTTTGCAAAAAAATTGATATTTTACAATGAAAATAGCAAAAAACCAATTTTTCAAAACTTTAGCGCCATCTAGCGTTTGCAGTTTCAGTCGGATGATGTTGCTTCAATGAAAGAAAATGTAGTCCTGAGTGTCCTTTACAATTTGAAAAAAAAAAACAAGTCGCTAGCCTTAATAGTTTCCGAGATAAATGCATTTCAAAATTTTTTTGGATTTTCTCAAAAACAGCAGGGGGGAGGACTTCGGAAATCTGACATTAAGCTTTTTACTTGCCCCTCTAACGATTCGTCAAGTCAAATCCCGGTTTGTCATTTTTCGGAGCAAAAATTGCAGATTGACTGTACTATTAACAGGACGAGGTAAAGTCTTTTTGAATACATTATGTATAAACTGTCTGGTTTTGAATTCACCATGAGTGTAAATTTTGAAAATGAATCAAATTAATAAAATATTGTTTCCCGCTTCGTTTGCGTTTCTCACTGTTGAAATAAGTGAATTTAATGGAACATATTAGTTGCATTTAAAAATGTTATTACAAAATAGAAATAAATGCAACGCAATTCACAATAATTACCCCGAGGCACCAATCGCGGAATAGTTCATTATGGGTTTTTACTGTCGGACAGAACTATTAAATCTCCACTGCTAACAATTGAAGAGATTAAAGCATGAAATTGAGAGAAAGTGGCAGAATCGAGCAATAAAAGGGTTTGGTTTTTCATCTCGATAGCGCTAAACCATAAACATTTTTTACCAAAATAAACAGTAGAGAATTTGATTGAGAGGTATCAATGTATGTGCCATATAACCTTGATTTTTTACCTTGAGGTTTCTACCTATTTTGATGCTTTAGGCAAGATACTTTAGGCAGTATCCGGTTTCTCGGACGATTCCTCCCTTGGCGATGGCTCGACCACATCTAGCTCGAGACGGCCCCGGGGGCATGGCAGTGGAGTCGCGAAAGCGGATCCTGCCATGCACCCCGCATGGCGCTAGAGAACACTGGGCTGTTTTAGTGGGTAGGCCGGTCCTCGCAGACCGGAGAGCCCCACACACGGCCGCGCTTTACCAGTGCGGCGTCATGGTGCATAAGAAGCATTTCCCCTCAGAAAAAAAGGCAGTATCCAGTTAAAGCCAAGAGAAAGCTGCCAAAATGTCTGCAATATCAGAGTCATGTCACCTATAAGACAAAAAGTCATCCAACAAAATTGGCATACATGATAGACGCTAACTGCTAGACATACTCTGCCCTTTTCTGTGATTTTCACCAAATTGTCTGCCCTTCTTGTGGGAGGCATTTGATTTCATCAATAATTATGAATCTGCAGTTAGCGATTTAAAACATACTTTATAACAACTAATTGCATGCTACAAAGGTATGAAATAGGTAAAAAGCTTGACCATCGCCAATGGAGACTCAATCATAAAAGAAATAGAAATTCGGTGTACGCGTCTCCCGTATTCGTCCACTCCAAACCTTACATCCTACATAGCATGCAGGTAGTACAGAACAATTTCCTACTCCGAGCCACCAGGGCTCCGTTCTATGTTAGACGTCACGATCTCCATAGAGACGTAGACATTCCAACAATCCAACAACACCTTAAGGCATGCTCGGAGCGCTTCTTCAAAGCCGCATCCGCCCACCCCAATCCGCTCACTAAAAACGCGTCCGATTACGCAGTTTCCGACCGCATTCGCCGTCCAAAACACGCGCTAGCAGACCCGCCAAACACAATTTCCGCTAAGTTAAACAGGCTACTCGAGGCGGCTTCTGCGTCGCCGAACTCCACAAGCACGTAAGTAGCAAATCACACACCAACACCTGTGTAGTTGGTTTAACTTACTAATTAAGAGAATAAGCGCACATGTTCAACTATTCGGACCACTCTAGAAACCGAACCCATTTCAGAGCGTATGCACTCTTCCTGAGGCTGCGCTGCGCACCGCCCCCGCTCTGGAGGGCAGGAGCTTTAGTTCAAGCCGATAGGGTCCCAGGCTTTCTGCCCGACCAAAGGCAGTGTTTAGTTAGTAGGCTGGCCTTCTGCTAGAGTCCAACATAACCATCCACCGTAAACCGGTTGCGGGTGGTATCCGGTGTGAGGTCGTCCGAGCACCAGGGAGTTGTTAAGACGACCACTGTGGTGACGCGCCCCCTATGAGGATTCACTACTATCCCCCGTGGGAAAAAAAATCATGCAGCAGTATATGTTGTTATTATGTATCGTATTGTTTTGTTGTTGTTGTTGGTATCATTGTGTGGTCCATAATAAATGTGACGGCGCATTATGATCGCGACGGCACATTACGAACGCTATCTAATTTTACTTGAAGGCGCATTATGACCGCCATCTAGTTTTAGTTTTCGGAACTAGAATGACAACTGTCGTTCTAGCGAAGTGTCTTGTCGTTGGGCGCGCGGCCATGTTGGTAGAAAGACTTCGGCAACGGACCGCGCACCACCAACTAGACGAATCGCTAAGTTTCCGCGTAATCTCGACATATTCCTTATAAGTTGTTATTGGTATTAGATTGTAAATTATTTAATTAAATTAAGAAGATATTATTTTTGTGATTAAGTGATTCTACCAATTAAAGTGATTGAAGCGTGACTGAGTTTATTTGAATTACCCGCTTATTGATTAAACCTGTCTGAGACTACTGATATTCCTCACCTGCCTACAAATATGTCTGTATCTACCGATAACCCTCACCTCCCGACAAATGTATTTCTTTCTTTATTTATTTCCGTCAGATACATTCAGTAACATTACTGGTGAAGCTGATGGGGGAAAACTTTGATTCTAAGGTTGTACGAAGTGGTTGAATGTTCTAATGTAAGCGAAACTGCGAGCAAACGCACTAGCTTCTCTATACCATTTTTTTTCTCTCAGGAGAGAAGCTGAGAATCCTAACAAGGAACACGATACGTGCCCAGGACACCCCCGCAACGGCAAGTGCTACCGACTAATCTCAGCCTTAGCCTTGGCCATAAGGGCCCTACGGCTTGACTGAGGAAGGCCTCTATATTAATAGAAGAGTGACAATTTGAAGGAAATATATTTGATAACTTACCACGTATTTCATATTTATTACTATATTTCGTATTTTATTAAATCGTAGTCTAATCATCAACATTCAAATCGCACTGCTTAACTACATTTAAATTCTGGTAAATAATTGCCCAATTGCGGGTTATTTGACGATTGTTCAAGCTTAATTGGGCGTTGCTTTGATGAGCGCGAACGTTGAAAATGTTAGAATTAAAATTTCTGCTATCTCGTTTGATGGGATGCGGTGTGTCGTAATTGATTATTTCATGGATTAATTGTCGACATTGACTTAAATTTTACTGCTAAATATAATACATTAGACGAGAATGTATTTAAAACTAGCTTTGACTACGTTGTTTTGCACGAATTATATCGAATTTACATTCTTCAAGGAGGTAATCAAAAAGAGACAGCGGAGAAATATTGATGGAAAGAGAGAGAGATGGAATTTTAATATGCGTTATTTGTTTATTAGCAAACTAATTTTTTAATGTTTTCTTTTAATATTGTTACGCCCGCCGGTGGCTTAGTAAAACTTCAAAAGTGATTTTCTGTGACTTAGAAACGTTTTCAGCAGGCTGAAACGTCGTTTCAGGCCGTTTCAGAAATAGCTCTTTCACATACTAAAAAATCTAAATTACACCCAAGTTACAGTAGTTTTCAGGCGCCTGAAACATGTTTTCAGTACGTTTCAGGCTACCCTCTATCCAACGCCGCAATAACCTGAAAACCCGTTTTCAGGCGTTTTCAGGATCCCTTATGAGCCGTTAAGCCTATTTCAGTAAAAGGACATAAATTTAATAGGAGTGAAAGAGATAGCAATAGTAGAAAGAGACAGATATAGTTAGAACATTCGAGAAGTATTAGAATGAGAAAACATCGTTAGAAGGAGATAGACAAACACAGAATATTCGAGAAAGATAGTACGGGAATATTCGAGTATTGTGTGACAAGGATAGCACAAGGAAGTGACAGTTATACTCGAAACGTCTCGAACGCGCGACGTCATTCCTACGCGCTTATGTATTGGACTACACATTCGAGTGTGACCGCGAATGTTCTGGCAAGAGTAGCAAGTGCCTTAGGGGACTATGTAAGGCTGTGTCCGGCCGCCGGGAGGATATTGTTTTGCGATACAGTGCGAAAACATCTAAGAAGTGATACTGGAGAACTAAGAAGCGACTTTCAGTGCTTTCAGTTAAGTGATTAGTGACTGTTAGTGTGGTAATTAATAAAAGTTCAGTGTTTTGGTAGACCGCCGTTTGATTTACTGACCGCAGCTCGTAACAATATCTTAGTGTCTCCTACAATGTTTTTAATCATGCTTACTCTGTCACTCTGTCTGCAATGAGACCAACTTTGGCCACCTTGTACCAACTTGCTTCGTATAACAATCTCAGTAATAAAAACAATCCGATCTATTAACGAAGTTACACGGATCTTGAACTAAGATGTGTCACATTAACTAATAAACCAAATCTTATATATAACTCTTTATTGCACATAAAAATTTCACAGGAAATAACATTAAATATAAAGTATGTACATAGGTGGACTTATCCCTAATAGTGATTTCTTCCAGCCAACCTAACTGGGGATTTAGTCATAAAATTGCGGATACTACTGAAAATGCAACAAAGTATAGAAAATTTACACTACACAAAACAAAGCAAAACTAATTACTTAAAAAAATACTAACTACATCTATTACTATAAATACATAAATAACAGTATATATAACAATAATATATATTAATAATCATATAATATATATATACATACACACATACATATATCTATAAATATATATACATATTAACATACCTACAATATAAACATGACTAATTAATTGTTCGACTCAAGTTGCGATAAAAAATGCTCTTTCAGTCTAACTTTGAAGGTTTCCACAGATCGACTATCACGAATGCTCTCAGGCAACTTATTCCACAGGCGGGCCGCAGTAATAGTAAATGATTTAAAGAAAAATTTTGAATTGGAAGTTCGCTGCTCCAAGGTTTGGGTGACACATGTGCGTCTAGGATATGGTCTTTCGGGCAAGGAAAAGAAACGTGAGCGAAGGTAATCGGGAAATTTTGGGTTATTGAGCACTTTGTATAGAAATGTGAGTATGTGCAAGTCATGTCTTTGCCTTATTGGGAGCCATCCAAGTCGTGCCCTATATTCCGATACATGGTCATACTTCCGCAAGCCGTAGATGAATCTTATCGCAAGATTTTGTAAACGCTCAAGCTTGTTCAACAGCTCCTGTGTCGCGTCCAAAAAGCAAACGTCAGCATAGTCAATAAAGGGCAAAAGCAAAGTATGGGCAAGCATAATTTTGGTTTGGAAAGGAAGAAAAAATTGAAGTCGTTTGAGGGAGTGATATGAGAAATGTACTCTCCTACTCACATCCCCTACATGGGCTGACCACGAAAGATTGCTATCTAGAATGAGGCCAAGATTACGAACTTTGTCCATGTAGGGAATAGTTACTCTGTTGTAAACTACCGGGGGCATTGGTTGGTCAACTGATCTCCTCAAACGATTTCCTCCAATCAAGATAGCCTGTGACTTAACTGGATTTACTACTAGTCCATATAGAGTGGCCCCTTTCAGGATTGCTACAAGATCTTAAAAGAAATTGTACTAAAAATTTAGTAGCATTCTATACACAGACAATAAATATATTTTATTTTAAAATAACACTTGGAGTTATATATCCTGCATCGTAAACGTAATGTAAACGAAGCGAAGCGAAATATTTGTATGTTACACTAAATATCGATCGCGTGCGGGAATTGTGCCCGTAACCCAATGCATAGAAACCGCACACTCGACCGTTGCGCCAGACGTGTCTTCAAACATCGTTCCACTTTAGTTATATCTGAAATATTCTTCAATTAATCTCAGGGGTATATACAGCCTAAATTTTGATGCGACATTGTAACAGTAGGGGTACCGTAAACGTTATACTTAAAGGAAAATATGTGCAGATTGTGATACCAAACCTGCCATAGAGCCTTTATGGCCACGCTCGGGTCTTGTCTCCTCGATCCGTCTAGAATCTGACATAATCACCACTTGGTGGCGGTGGTATCCATGAGAAATCTCAGCCTCTCCTCTCCATGCGTGTGAGCCTGTAATGTTTTCGTACATTTTCTGTAGGTTCTGATATTCCTAAATCCCATATAAAGAGATGGAGTAGGGTTCGATTGCTGCCATTTCTGTTACTTATATCTTAAATAATTCCAAAACGTTTTTGAAAATCACATATTACAGGATTAATAAAAATCGATAGAACAAATATTTTTATTGGTTTTTGAACAGAATCTAAATGTACCTGCCCTTCATCATCACAGCTCATATCGTCCTCACCAAGGGGTAAGAGAATAACCTGAAATTGTTACGGCGAAAATTTATCTATTGAAATCGTCCAAAACCATAACTCCAGATTCTCGTTGGTGCAAAAACAGAGCAAAATCAGAGTAAGCCGATTCAAGTAATCAGTTGGAAAGCAATTAAACTCGCGTGAGAGTCGAGTCACGTAAGGAATTAACGCTTGAAGCGTAGCACCTGTTCAGTTGTTCTGGGGGTCTACCCTAGCCAGTAATACATGCTTCGAAATCGAAGTTTGATATACAACGCAGTAAGGTTGGTGATGTTTTGATTATGCGGAGGCAATACGCAGAAATGGACGGCGAACCACGTACAGGATAGTACGTATAGGATTAGAGACTAGACTATCTGACAGGTATGGTATTTTGGCGTTTCAGCTTAAGCTAAGTTGTCTCCAAAAGCCTTTGCAAGAAGAATGAGTTTACAATAACAAAAATCTTAAGCTCGTATGGGAGCCTGCAATGAAATTTCAGCCCTAATATTAACTTTACAAGATAGATTGTTAGCATATGCTTCTGAAGCTTTTGTAAGTTGTAATGATTTTTGTTCTGGAATCTGCCGCCATTCATTGTCTCCGCTCATTTTCTTGTTTACAAAAGCCGAATGACAAATAAGAATCATTTGCTACTTTTACAGTATCTTAACAATATCGTGGTTTATTTAATTAATAATAATACTAGAAAGATGTATTTTATGAGTCAGATAACAGAAACAGTAATAAATATACAATATACGGTGAGAAAAACAAACGCAATGTAATAGCTTATAACAATAAAGAAAGCTTTTACAGAATATTAGGAAAAGAGATAATGTCGTTTCCGTATAATGAATTTAATAATACATCAACATTCGAATTAACGAAAAACATCAAAGGTCAGACGAACGTATTTATTTTACGGACTGGATTTATAATGGCCGAGTTCACCAATGCTTCCATTAAGAGCTTTGTTGTGTTCCCGCAATAAAAACTATGAGGACCAGTCCATTAGAATCAAATGTCAAGTACTAACATATTTATATTATTTACTAGAGCGTATAGGATAATTGATATCGTTACATTATAATTTATTTTCTTTATAAATATACATATATAGAGAAACAAACAAATTGCCCACTTAAGTTTTACACGTTGCTGGGAGCAAACAACAACCCTGACAAAAACCACAAAGTATATTGCAAACATTTGACGTTTACAAACTATTAGAGAGACTAAAAAACAATGATAATTCTGGGTTTTAACTATGAATATGTTGAAAATTCCCTTCTATTATCTTGCATTAAATTTTACAGCGATATTCTGTTGGAGACAGAACCTGTGTAGTCTGCTTGGGTACAGCTCCGTCGTACCTATCGCCTGTCGTTCGGTTTTAAATATATGGCAGTAAAATTACTGGATAGCCTGAAAATACATTATTATAAGCTGGCAATGTATGTGGTTTTTGTAGTAGGTGCAGATCTGTCGTAATCACAATAGTCACTAATATTGTAGATTCTAAACTTAGCAACAAGTCGCAGGCTGCTTTTTCTATAAAAATATTAATTATCTGTACGGTCATTGTTTTTTTTTTTTATAATATTGGTCTGGTTTTCTGCGGACTTTTTGGTCCGCACTCTTTTTTGTTTGTGTCCTTATTTATGATCTATTTACAAGTAACATATCAATTCTCGGTTGGGAGAAGGTGTCTTTTCTCCGTTTTGTGGGAACATATGGTTCCGTCCCCCACAGTCATAGCCCCCCATCTATATCTATAGTTCGGTCATTGCTAATAAGGACCAATTTATGTTCAGGTTAGGAACATA
Organism: Scirpophaga incertulas; assembly: GCA_036419045.1. Taxonomy (NCBI): domain Eukaryota; kingdom Metazoa; phylum Arthropoda; class Insecta; order Lepidoptera; family Crambidae; genus Scirpophaga; species Scirpophaga incertulas. The sequence goes on from CM071638.1 coordinate 1,202,702, forward strand.
AAACAAGTTATTGCTTGATAATTGATATATTAGCTAAGACCTACTACATGATAATATATTTGATAATAATTGCTATGAATGCACCCGACTACGATGATGATCGTGAATGCACTACTTTACTTATTTGTAGTAAATATACAGGATCATGTGAGTGATGTCTGTCGCAGTATTCGATGACACACGATGACCAGCTGACATGACACACAATTTCAGGTGAATATTGTCGAACATTATTTTCTGGCGTCAGACGATTTTTCATCAAATTAACAACACGTAAATCCTTCAAAACGTTGATTAATACATTTCTGAGACGAGCATTCCAAGTGAGTCGTTCCGCGAAGCACTCAATTAATCTACCCCCATGCATTTTCCACGAGGTGCCCACTAGTGCTAATTTCCCGCATAAAATTACAATAAAGAACACTTATCTAGAGGTAATGGCCTGAGGTGCTTATTTATACCTGAGCGATAAATTCTGATGTAGATTCATGATCACCTTTACGGCCTCTTCGATTGTGGAGGCAATTTTTAAATTTGCCGCGTTTATATTCATTAACGCCGTCTAAGATTTATTGAGGAGCAATCAGATCTTCAGAAATGTGTTAAATATTCGCCTCATTTACTAGAATGTTTGCGTTTTGTAGGTTCTTCCCAATATTAAGAGAAAATATCTCCTGCAATGTTAAGAGAAACATTAGAAGATAGCTCCTCTAATATTAAGAGAAATATCAGGAAACAGCTCTTCCAATGTTAAGAGGAACATTAGAAAAAGGTCCTACAATGTTAAGAGAAAAATTAGATATACGTAGGTCCTATAATGTTAAGAGAAATATAAAAAATTGCTCCTGCAATGTCGAGAAGCAACTTTCATGGCAAACACTTCTTAATGTACACATAAAACTAAAAAATATGTATATACAACATGAAAGAAAGAAAATAACTGCCCTTTCTTTGTGAAATTTCTGCCTGCAGATCTGCGATAGGAAAAACCACAAAAAGTGAGTGACAACACGCACAGTTCATATATAAAATATAAATTTAAAAGATTATTTTTAAAATTAAAAGATTTTAAAAGAGAAGAATCTGATACTAAACACCATTTGAATTTATAATAAGTTTTTGTCTATAATATATCGGTTCTTATTTTCATGTATCGACATATATTACTTTTGTGAGAGTGTTACAAATTAAGTAACTATTTACTTTGACATTAAATTTTAACGGTAAATTTCAGGTTATTGTTTTACATTAAGTTAAAAGAAGAACATTTAAATATAATTTGGTTGCGGGAAGGTATTAATATTTCCCGTTGTATTTTTTACAGGTGTACGATAGACAAAACAACTTTTGCATTTAAATAGCGCGCGAAAGACAGGAAGATATGCGTTCATGGGCAAAATGTAACGGTTACGTCCAAGCTAGGAGTAGGCTACTACGTGCTGGCAGCCGGTCGCCGCGGACATCGGGTGTTCTAGTCGCAGAAACAGAAGGTGTACTCTTAAAAACTATGTTCGATAATATCGTGTCATATCCTACTCTTAGTTACTATCGTTTAAAACATTTCAACGGACGACGATCGAACGAACGATATTAATTTTGCCACAAAAAAGGGTCAAATGACAACGATGAATTGAATTTGACAGACGAACATTCGCAAAATAAACGTCAAATTTACGATGATTACAACGACACCTCAAACCGTATCGTATTACTTTTCGCAAATTTGACGTAAATTTCTCAAATGTTCGTCTGTCAAATTCTATTTATCGTTGTCATTTGAGGCTTTCTTATTTCAAAATTAATAGCATTCGTTCGATCGTTCGGTGGAATGCTTTAAACGATAGTAACTAAGAGTAGGATACGACACGACGAAGTCGATGATTATATCGAATATCGTTTTTAAGAGTACGCCCTCAAGTTCGCGGAGCGGTAAGCAAACAATAGCGATTCGTAAATCGAATTGCACATCTTGTGCGATGCAAACAAGTAATATATTATGCAGACTCGACCGACCTCCTGACATATAACAATGAAATTTATGTCAATCTAAATGTCTATATAAATGTTATATATATATATATATATTGCACAAATATATTAATAAGTTATTTTTATATATTATATAGATATTAGCTACGTTTTTTAGATATAATAATAATATTGTAATTTTAATTAATATTATAAGAGTGGTATGTATATAACGTGTTTATATATAAGTTATATAAGTACACCACAGTCATATTCGTATAAGTACGAAAAATATTATTTTCAAATTTTCGTTTTTCTAATAGTGTAATCTAGTATTAGTTAACAACTTTTATTTGATATTTATTGAAAATAAACTTTTCATTTTTGTATTTTGCGATTCTGCATTTTATTTAAATTACTAAATAATATTTCATTCCGGACGGGACTCTGCTCGAATCTGTGAAGTGTCACATATTTCCTTAATACTGAATTTTTACAATACATAATTGAACTCAAAAATCTATATAAAGGTATGGAATGCGATTCACATTCATATTATTAATTTGGTCGTAAATTTATTTATTCAAATTAATTTCAGAAAAAGTAATTTTAAATTGAAATGTTTGTTAGAAGACATTTATATGTGTATTTGAAACTATTTTTTAATCAACAAGAAAAATGGTCTCAAGAAACCTATCAGCTTTATCGATTACGACGCAATAAATTATGTAGTCGTCATTCAAAATACTATTAACTTAAATTGATTTCATATATTTTATATAGCATTTATTGGGGCGTTGAACTCGTTATCTAAGCGTTTGTCCTAGCCAACCTGGTGTCAAAAAGACCGATAGTTCGATAGTCAGGTAAATTGATTGATTCCGCCAAGTCCCCAGGGAGAACCCGTCCCTTATATCTCACAGTTTATTGGACCTTTCTCTAGGGAAGTGGTTGTTATGGTGATTTTTATAAATCTCCATTAGATTTTCAGGAATCTGTAAATTATAGTCTCCTCATGGAAATCAAAAAACTGTAGAAATTAAACACTTAAAAATACAATTATCAAGTTCTCAGCTAAAGTGTATAATTATATTCGAAAAACGATATTTTTCTATTTATAGCACTGTGCATCGGAATGGTCGACCTAGAGATTCGAGTTTTGAACAGTGTATCGGATAGGGGTTGTTGATTGAATTTGATTTATGTGTATGAAACTTGTAACAAATTTCATACTAATTTTCAAATGCATAATTTAAATACAAGAAATAAAAACAATCTTGCCATTCCCATGTATAGGCTACAAAAAAGAGGAGGTTTGTTTATGGGCAAATGTATAAATTTTCATAACAAGATTCCACATACTTTTTACAAGTTACATGTTAAAAAGACTACATCTTGAATAAAACTCTTGTACTGTTCCACTACTTTTTTTAATTACTGTCGACCTGACCGGTTTCGCTTTACAGCATTTTCAAAGGTTCTAAGCAAACACAGCTGTTCGTGTTTACGCTTCTATCTAAGAATTTTTAGATAGAAGCGTAAACACGAACAGCTGTGTTTGCTTAGAACCTTTGAAAATGCTGTAAAGCGAAACCGGTCAGGTCGACAGTAATTAAAAAAAGTAGTGGAACAGTACAAGAGTTTTATTCAAGATGTATAATAAGTTCCACCAAGAGCCAACAATCAACTCAATACAGAATATTAAAAAGACTAATTGGTAAGGGCTATTACAAAGTCAATGATTATTTAAATGATGCCAATGCTTGGTGTTGATTTGAAATATTACATTCTAAATTGTAAATATTTGTTATCCCGTATAAATTGTAAACACATATGTACATTGTATGATAACGACATAATTTATTGTAAATGTTGTTATTACTTTTGATAAAGCTGATAAGTTTCTTGCGCCCATTCTTCTTATCAGCTAAAAAATACGTCCTGAATTTGTGGTAGGGAGAAAAAAAATTGGTCGATTCAAAAGAGCTTTCAATAAAGTCATATTTGAATAAAGTTAATTTTGATTTTGATACTGTTAAAGATTACTTAAATCATAGCAACGTTTGGGTTTAATTCTCAATAGTAACGTTGTCGATTGGTTTTAAATTTAGTAATTAACATAATGAAACTATAGCTTTTATTGATATAATTTGCTTAAATTTGTAGAGGAAGTTGTATTTATCTGAGACCAGCTGTTAAGTCCTAAGCTTAACATAATTTTCATTGGCAACACTATTTTTGATATTGTAAGGTTGGTGCGCCTATCGCGCCGTTTTACTTTTATTAGTACAGGAACTAATTTCTGTCTTGATCTTCTATAAAGATAATTTTGCGTTCAGAGCTATTGTCTGTTCGTGGTGTGAGCTATAGTCACAAATATTATTAAATATAAATAAGATTACAAATATATTAGAGCATAAAGTTTAGTGCTAATACTTAAAAGGAAAGTGTTTGAAGCAAAATAAATATTTTATGTGGTGTCCAAGCAAATGTGTTTTTTATTAAACTCCGCATCGGCACCCACACCAGCTTCTAATTTAAGTCTCTGTAAAAATACAGGAGAAAAAATAATGCCTTTACTGGTTTAATTGCTAGTTCTTTCCAGTACAAGGTCTCCCGCCGTAGACTTGTGAACCAATGGCGTAGCATCTTTGACATACAAAAGTGATTGTAAAATCCTATTTGAAGAATACATATTTTATTGGTTTTTATCTCGATTTTGAAATTTTCATTATCTAATTTAGTAGACTAGGAATTTTATAAAAAAATATGATGATGCTCACATTTGTTTCTCCAATCACCTTATATTAGATTTTTAAGCATCCACGTGGAAGCCATTACAAAAATTTTGTCATCCCCTATTTAAACCAACAACTTCTATTGTAAGCGATCGAAACAATATTACGGCCCAACCTTACTAAACAACATTTAAGAGATCAGTGCCGAAATAAGGGCTTTACCAATATAAGCTACTATTGCAAGGGGCGGCCCATTTATGTGTTATTACGAAGGGCTTAGTTTTGTTTTCATTCGATGTAAGATTTTCGCTTTCGTGGTGTCCCGCACGTGCTAGCTAGGACGATGGTTTTTAGGGTTATATACTCATACGATAAAACGGCATCCTATCACTAAATCTTCGCTGCCCGTCCGTCTATTCGTCTCTCACCAGGCTGTATCTCAATGGCCGCGATAGTTAAAATTCCCTATATAACAAATGTAATTTTATGCTCCTTGTTGGTTGGCCGGTAGGCGCTTTATATATTCAAAATACTTCGTTATAAAATTAAATTAATAAAATATAACAAATATTTAAGAGGAGCCTATACAACAGATCTTCAATCTTCGGTGGTACCGTCTCGATGTCCAAGGTATCCTATCGGGAGGACTTTCTATACGCCATACTGGCTGTGCATGAAAGCGTGTTAATCCCCACATTGATGTATGGTAGTGAATGTTGGGTGTGGCAGAAGAAACATGTAAGTAGGATAAATGCTGTGGAGATGAGAAGCTTGACAAGTATAATTGGAGTGAATCTGAAGGACAAAGTCAGGAACAGTGTGATAAGGGAGCGATGCGGCGTAGTTGAAGATGTAGTGACAAAGATAGAGAAAGAGATGCTTAGATGGTTCGGCCATGTTGAACGAATGAATGAAGGAAGATTAACGAAAGAGATACACAAGGTAAGATTGATAGGACGAATCGGTGCAGGTTGACCTAGGCGGACATATCTCGATCAAATCGAAGATGTCCTAAAGAAAGGCCGGGTCAAGAATACTCGCAACCGACGCGCATGCATGAAGACGCTCATGAAAGTGGAGGAAGCAAGAGAAGTGTGCCAGGATCGTAGCAAGTGGAGAGAGGTGGTCTCTGCCTACCCCATTGGGAACAAGGTGTGACATATATATATATGTATGTATATTGTAGAACTAACTTGGGCTTAAGTTCCCCAATAGAGGCGACCCAACGAGAAACAGTCAAATAGCAATGTCGATATAATTTTTGACACATTGGTTTCTTATTAACAAAAACTAAGTAATTAATAGTCTATACTAATATTATAAAGAGGAAAGATTTGTTTGTTTGTTTGTTTGTTTGTAATGAATAGGCTCCGAAACTACTGGACCGATTTCAAAAATTCTTTCACATTTGGAAAGCTACATTATCCCCGAGTAACATAGGCTACTTTTCATCCCGGAAAAAGCGACAGATCCCACGGGATGCGCAATAAAGGCTTCGCTCAAAAACCACTGCACAATTTTCATGCGGTTTTCATTAATAGATAGAGTGATTCTTGAGCAAGGTTTTGCGGTATTTTTTTATCTATACTAATATTATAAAGAAGTAAAGTTTGTGTGTTTGTAAATTGTAAAGGGTAATCTCGGGGTCTACTGAACCGATTTAAAAAATTTTTTCACCAATAGAAAGACACAATGTTGCTGAGTGTCATAGGTTATATTAAAATCCGAAAAATAAAAAGGCTTTTACGTGGTAGTCCGTTTTGCAAAGTAAATGGGTGAAAAAACGGGTAGCGTACGGAGCGCGATGGCTTCGGGTTTAATTCGGTTCGCGTTCGTGCTCGCTTCGGGGATATTAGTATTATGCCCAACGAAGTGGGCACGGGTCAGCTAGTAAATTATAATAATAGGAATATATCTTTAAGTAAGGAAGGATGTTTGATTACAGAGTAGTTTTTCTCAGTTTGTTTCTCTTTTAATGTAAATGTTACATACAACAACCTTAATGGTCAACGTGGGGTACATTTCTAATTGTTATATGTATTAGACATAATACTTTAATTAAGTGACAGTGTAATGATACTTATGAAGTTAATGTACTTTTTTTTTGTTCCGCTGAGGGAAATGCATTGAATTGCATCCCCCCGGCTGGTAGGATTTAACAAGGGGCAAATAGGTCAACGAGTAGCGAACCCTACTACGAATTCCGAGAGAAATATGGAATGCTTTGCCTCTTGAAATTAAAAAGTCTACCACCAAATTGAGTTTCAAAAATAAATTGCGGAAATATATTTATCAGAAGAGTTAATTATGATGTGGCATATTTCTTGGTTTATTATCAATATATATATATATATATATATATATATATAATATATATATATATATATATATATATATATATATATGTTTTTCATTTGTGTCATGGGTACATCTACCACTTTTCTTTCTGAAAATGATGATGAAAATGCCATAGGCATTAAGTCCGCCTTTGTACACATTGTACATAAAGTGTTAATAAATAAATAAAATAAATAAATGTCGTATTTTACAGTACTATGTGATTCTTGCATCGGATATCCTTAGGGAGTAATGCGTCGTAGACTCGAATGGAAACATTCTCCCCCTCATTAACGATACTTGCAGGGACCTGCCTCGAGGAAAGTCATGTAAGGTGTTCCATTAACGGTACCTGAGCTCAGCATCACCTCAGCTCACCTGCTGGCTGTGTATCCTGCCAATTAGCAGATGAGTTACTGGTGACAGCATGGTGAGGTCCTCATAGCAGTGGGCGTCAGATAATAATGATAAAACGTTGAATTTTTAATAAACATCTTGTAGAAGCCAAAAAATCTCAAACTATACTGAAGAAGGCTCCATTAATATTTTTTCTAGTACAGCTTTATAAATAGACAGATCTATAATTGAGTCTCTCAAAGCGCAAGCTTTTATACCATGTCTACAGATTAGTTTATTAAATAATTCCAATTTTCGTCCATAAATTTGGTTCGTAAATTAGATCAATGCTAGTGAAAGCGATAATTTAATCAGTTAGCGCCGCTTTCACCCTTTGTCCCTTAAGGAGTAAAGGATGTTTTAACTTTGGGCCAATATTTCGTTCGGCGGTTGAGCTTGTTTTAGTTCCATTTGATCAAAGTAAAAAGTTTAATTAGTGTCATTAGTTTCTGTGGAAATCGTGTTATCATCATTTATAACCCCTCAATAGTAACGGTTTCGAGGTGTCGCCATCTCTTAGGTCACGGGTTCGAGTCCCGGTGGGACAGATGTTTATGTGATGAATGCCGGCATTTGTACCTTTGTCATGGTTGTTAATATATATATTTCCTTGTATTATATATATATATATACATTAGAAACCATAACGCAAGCCTTCAGATCTGTACTTTGAGTTGGGCTGGTTGGTGTACGAACACGAACCGAATTAAAGCCATCGAGCGCCGTCCGCATAATTAAAAAATTCAAAATCATTTATTCAGTCTAGGCTGTTACAAGCACTTGTGAAAGTCGAAAAGCTACGCCATCGGTTCGCAAATCTACGGCGGGAGACCTTGTACTGAGAAGAACCGGCAAGAAACTCAGCAAGGGCTGTTTTTTTTCCCTGTATTAAATAGATACAGAGTCGTCAATTTGGAAAAAGTCTTCAATATCGATGAAGTCACTTTCCATTACATAATATACATAGGAAATACAATTAATAAAAATATTATTTGAAAACATGCCTATATTAGGAATGCCGTGTCATACAATTTTAAAAGAATATATTAAAAATAAATTTAAATTATAATAAATAGTACCCAGTATAGCAAAGAGCAGTCTCATCTCCGCTGGCAGCAACCGTTCACGAGCATGACGCATGAACCAGCCATCGCTTCGCTCAACCATGTTTTAGGGAACGCAACCATCCGCCTCACACGACACTGCCAAAGAGACTTTAAAGAGAGCATGACTACTCACAACCACTAAAACTGTGACATATAATACTAAAAGTTCTGGTTATTATCTATAGGACACTGCAACCGCCGTTTTGTTATTTAAGCAAAGAAGTGGGCGCAAGAAACTTATCAGCCTTTAAACAAATGTAGCAACAATTACATAAGTGTTATTATAATAGGTACAGTTAAATATACATATTTTTATGTTACACAGTTACCTAAGAATTTATTAACAATTTGTTTACTTCAACGAGCGAGGGTTTTTTAGTCCGACAATTCGATCATCCAAGTAATCCTGGACTCGATAATATCCTTTGTTCATTAAAGTTTTTTTGACATGAAACGTCTTTAAAATCGCGCCGAAACATACGGGTAGCAGGTTTAAAAAGTGGACCGTAACGAAAAGGTCTATATCATCGTACCTTAATAATTAAAAAACTATTAGTCTTAGAAACAAAAATATGGTGTGAATATTTCACTTATATAGTCAGCTCGCTGTTGTGACATTGAGTTTTTTTATTAAAATTCTTAAAACACCGTCAATCTTGTTTTTATTTAAAGCGATTTCCTAACATAGACGTTTCACGTTAAAACCAACGGCCGTGTGCCCCGGCACAGCCCCACCCGATTTTTACTCGATTTTTTAGTTAGTATAACACAAGTGCTCCACGTGTTTTGTAAAATAATATCAATTTTTCAATTGATTGCTACAGTTTTATTTTTGTTTTTAATTCAATCAAATTTAAAAGCGTGTTTATTTAGTTTTTTTAACTATAATTTGTTATATATACAACGTTCACAGTTTTTCTGTAGTACCTACTAAATATAGTATCAGCATTGCACCCGTGCAAAGTCGGGTGGATCGCTAGTTAATATATTTTTCTATGAAAAATATTTATATATGTAATATGTTTATGCAATACTAAGCTTATTCTTCTTCAAAACTACTTAAATGCACAAATGGGTGGAGAAATACAAAACATCACTCGAAAGCAGGATCCAAATGAATTCGCGAAAACGGTGCATTCGTGTGTTCAAGAGGACGCCAAATACTATTGAAATTGTGCCAGCAGTCGTTGTAATTACAGCATTATAGAGGCGAGAAGGAATTCATTGTTCCTCCTTTTCACAAATCAGTACCTTATTTTCACCAGACATTTGTGACTATTTTTCAATGGTGACTTATGTAGCTGGAGCGAATAATATGAGATTTTTTGTATAGTAGACAACAAAAAAATTGATACTAAAGGACTGGCTCCGGAACTTTGATTATAATGATATAGAAAATTTACTCAAGTAAATTATTCATAGTATCGTTTAGAAATACAGTTGTATGCTGTGTATATATGTGTATGTATATTTGTCTATATGTATAATATTATATATGTATATCTTTATTATTATTATTACTTTAAATACTATATATATATAAATATATATTTCTTACAGTTTAGTTTGTACTATGTTCTTACTTAAGCTGTGAAATTATTCTAATGATTCTTAATATTTACTCAAATTAATATCAGCAATATATGATTTAATATTCAAATGGGAAGGAACTGGCTACTGACACACAGCTAGCGCTAGTTTGGTAGCCAGGGCTTGATATGGAATTGTATTATGTGTCTGAATTCAATAAATGATTTTGTTTGTTTGTTTGTTTGATACAGTGCTGCTGCTCAAATTCAAAACCTAGTAACACCTAATTTGAAAAAAAAAACCGATTTTGCCATTTTTCGTCTTATTAGGTAGTACCGAAACGATGTGGACCTTAAAAAACCTATTTTCATACGTAATTTTTAAGATATAAATTAGCAAGTCTAAGCAATTTGCCATGATTACGAGAATTTCTTTGAAGTACAAATTCTAAACTTAGTATGTCAGAATACAAATTTGAAACCCTAGCATCTCAAGCGACTTACTAAGTTATCAATTTGAAATACCAACTTGCTATATTTTGAATTTGGCGCAAAGTAAAAATAACAAATAAATATCCATATAACCAAATGAAGCAGACTTACTAAGTTTTGATACTGTTTTTATAGTTATATTTGGGTAAATTCACAAAAAAAAATATAATGTATGAGCGATTTTAGTGTAACTATACTCCAAAAAGATTACGAGTATTACCAAGCAAAAAGGCCACCAAATAGCACAACATTTCATGAAACACTCAAATCGTTATCTCTTCTGGTTTCGTCGGACTAACAAATCAAAGTAGCCGACCCGTTTTTTTGCTCTCCTGAACATTTTTGTTGGAAGGAGTTACTATGTTTTGATTTTAAGCAGCCGAGTGTGTTGTTAACAATGTCAAACAAATAGAAATAACGGTTTATTTGTTTAAAGCAATGGAATACTAATGTGACTTTTATGACTTGCACTCTTCCCGACTGACTGAATAATGTCGCTGACCAAGTCATATCGAATCATTACACCTCTTAAAATCAAAGAACATATACATATAGAAAGTCTGCGTGGAGTGTACCAACTGGATCTAATCTCCATCTGCACAATGTGTGCAGATCTGGGTATAGACCCAGGTAGATATATAGAAACTATTCTCATGTTAGGTCAAAACGGTAGATTATTGCACTTCTATTATAAGGTATTCTATATAAGGTAGATTATTGCCTTTCTATTTTGGTGATAATAATAACTGGGCTATGGAAGAGATTCCATTCACGTGCCTTGTCAAAGCCTCCCAATTGAATTAAATATGGCAGGTGGTGACTCGCCGCTCACTAAATAGTCTTCCAAAAAAGCAGACTAATACTTGTGCAAAGGGAAAACATTAATGCGAACGGCTAAGGGTGTATAGTGGTGTATTTATTCTTTTCTTTTATTATATACTGTAATTTATTGATGGCTATAATAATTCAATTTTAAATAACTGCAACTCAAGTATCACATACTTTTTTTTACCAGGTAAAACTTCCGTTTATGGCTTCCCTAAGGGCAGCGACACTGAACCGATCTCATACAGAGCGCCCGCCTCAGGCATGTAGGGAGCCCCGGGAATGATAACTTCCGGGAACCCCCAGCCTCCTCTTCTCTGTAGGTGCAGGGGAGCCCTCCTCGGAGGAGGCTTCAATACCTCTCCCGATCTCCTCCACCAATGACACCCCCCGGTCATGGAGGGGCGTGGTTCCTCCCGGGTCACCATATCTGCGGTTACTCCCATCCTAATAAAATTTAATTAGTAACAATAATACTAATTTCCATTTACACAATTACAACACTATTCTGAAAATGTATCCCCAGACGATGCAAAAGCCTTGTCACTGTAGCCGAAACGCCGAGCTGATGCGAACCCACAGCCGTTTGCGCCAACTTTGTTCGGAGATCATGTTTATGACTATGATGAAGGGGTCCCTTTCAATCCGACTACATAGTTTTGGCGGCAATTTGGTGTACTAACATGAAATGGCCGTACATATTTCCCAGATGTTCAATTGTTTTTCGAGTGAGGGTATCAAACTAATTTTATTTAAGCTGTACGCTACTCTCGTATGTATTATTTATTTATACTAGCGGCCCGTCCCGGTTTCGCATGGGTAGACATAAATAGGTACATACAGGCAGGGCTTGGTAACGTTACCAAATTCACATTAAAAGTATCGTTATGTAACGGTATTTTCATAATGATAATACTTACTTTAACGATATCTGGAGATAATGGTAAAATTTTAACTGTAAGAAAAATAACGGTAATTGGGTGTGGTAACGATATTTTGGTATCGTTACCAATATTAAAATGTTAACAAATAACGTTAAAAAGTATCGATACTTTTTTCGTTATTTGAGGCGCTGTTGCCAGCCCGTGCATGTAAAAAATCACGAAATACAGACGCGAGGATACTTCACTGCTTAGAAAGGAAAAAGACTTAGAGACAAACAATATTTTTACCTCTTTCCTTCATTAAAGTAACGGTAACGCTTTGATAACGTTAAAAAGTAACGATACTTCAAGGTAACGTTATTAATTACCGAAAAAAAATCAATAATAACAAGTCCATTTACCGGTAAAAGTATCGTTATATGGAATAACGTTACCTCCGCTTTTAACGTTATCCATAGATCATGAAAGTAACGATACCAAATTTTTAACGGTATTCAAAGCCCTGCATACAGGTAACAATAGGTAGCCTAGGAGGCTAGGGAGGGCTAGGCTACAGGGAGGCTTTAACATAAGCATACAATTTTTTTCTAATTTAGTGATTCATAGTCGTTTTAATTAGCATACTTATAACTTAAATATCTGTACCTATTGGGGTGGAAACTCTGGGCCTCTGGGGGGAAAGTGCCCACAGAGTTTTTAAAGAGTGCAGCTATAGATTGACCAACGTTGCATCGCCATACAACGTGGCAATGCTGCTAGTCTTATGGGGACGTTGCCTGACGGCAGCGATTTATTTCAAATATTTTATTTATAGTTTAGCTTTTAATTTTACTAAATAATTATTAGAGATAATATTTAAAATTTAATGTACATTCATTAATAATTTCTCTTTTTCTATTAAATTACGGTTTTATAAGTACATTGGATTTCAACCTAGATATCAGGACTCAGTATACATATAAATATATGTATATATATATATAAGTTAATTTATGTACCTATTTGTGTCTACAAGTCTGAAAAAACTTTTCCAAAAATATTTTTCACTGAAGCCAAATACAGTCGTCTCGGAAAGACTTTAACGGCTGGGAACATTCAGAGTAAAGAAGAAATCGCCTAAAAACAGAAAATCTACAAATTTTATGTTTTTGTGTTGTTTTAAATAAAAATTTGCCTGTTGCAAAATTTTATTATGAGAAGGGAGATTCATCAAATAAATATTTTATTACCATGGCGAGATATTTGTATTCGTATTCGCCGAATAGTAGGTCTGCGCCATTGAGTACCGGCTGCAACGCTTCGCGATGACGCGTTAGCCAGTTGCTATCTATGTACGAGCACATAAAAGTAGCTAGAATGAAACGTCGAACGGGTTTCCGAGTGATCCGCGACACTGAAGATTGATTGCGCTCAAGGAACACGTTCCTCGTTTTATTTCTGTCTTCATACGTGTCTTTTGTTGTTTTTGATTACTTTGTATTCATTATCTGTGCACATTGAATCCCGATTTCGGTGAGTGTTGAACAATATTTTATTTAGCTTCAGGCAGATTGAATTTAATCGCTCGATAACAGTTGATTAATGATTTACATCATATTAATTATTGATGACACTTTTTTTTTATTTGCTAAATCTCTCACGTAGAAATGTAATTACTTATATTTACTACGTTATTAATGTATATTGATTTTACTATCAATTATCGTGTTATTATTATGCAGTTGAAGTAAAATAATAATATTTATTTTAGTTGCTTTTCTAACTGAAAATTAATTTATTACATTTATTTTCATTCTTGTTGTTTACTCCGATCTGATTGTGAAATCACACATGATCGTTATCTTTGCTTACGGTTACGTGGTGACAATCAGGGGGAGTTCTTCGTGGATGTATCCTAAGCTGCTGGTTGTAAATTCCAGGGTCCCAAGTTCCAGATGGACATCTCCGGCAAAAACAGCACCGCGGCCAAGGCACGGGGTTGAAATACCGTCGCTCACCCTGAGGTTCCTGATGAACTCCGACCGTGTTATCATTACCACCGATACAAGGACAGTAGTCGTACCGGAACTTCGTTTTTGGAAAGTGGAAAGCTCGCATTTTTCTTTTCATTGGAAACAACCCCCCTTTAATGTAGCACTATTTGCTCTAAGCTTTCTCTTCTCACCCAGAATAATGATTGACAATCTTAGTTTTGGCTCTTTTTGGGGTAAAAACATAATTAAAATACAATAACAAAAATGTACCTAGTTATGATGTCACCAAAAGAATATCTGATTTTATTAATTTATTTATATAGTCTCGAAGTACAACGCGTAACATAACTACCTACATTTTATTATATTTATACTGGTATTTTTACCATTCTACTATTAGTACTATGTTATGTACTAATAACCTATATATTTATTTGGCTTTATTGACACCAAGAAGGTTACATTTAAAAAAAAAGAATCATATTAATAAAAAATTGTTTTTAACTATCTTTTATTTATTTTGTTACTGTCCATTGAGGCACCGTCAATTACAAAATCTGAAACCTGTTATTGTCATGAAAAAACATATTTAAATAATATGTTTATTTTGTACTATAAAAATGCCGGCTTCAAAATACATAAATGAAAATAAAAATAAAACAAATGAAGTTGCAATTCGTAACTAGGGATTGCAATTGCTGGATCCAGCATACAGCAATCCAGCTGGATCCAGCGCCTTTTTAAACATGCTGGATCCAGCATACATCTTGATCCAGCGATGCGGATCCGCAAACGTATCAATTTCTATTGTTTAGTTTTGAGTTGCCGCCATTTTCGAATCAGTGCGGCAACGTTGCCGTTCTGTCCATAGCACGTGCCGCAGGAAAGGCAACGCCGACCAGTGTAGAGGCCGAAAGGGCATTCTCAGCAGCCGGCTACATATGCAGTTCTGTGCGAAGCAGGTTGGGAGATAAGACTATAGATAAAATTTGTTTTCTAAGGTCTTACTTTCAGAGAATTCAAAAAAAGAAGTAGTCTCTTATCGTCAGACTTTAAACTGCCTAATTATTAAGGATTAACGAGCGGAGAGAAGATTATTTCAAAGCTTTTTTAGTATGATACAAAAATACTATTGAAAATTAAAATAGTGTTATTGTTACGGTCCTTTTTTAAAAGAATGTTAATTAAGTTAATTTTAAAAGAATTTGTGAGACTGATTGCTACTGATTAGCCGTCCTATCATTAAACATAAGCGTAATTAATAACATAGTGCTTACTTAGAAACATTATCTTAAATGTTATATAAATATAAGGATATGTTTGTTATTTAATTTTATGTTGATTATTTTGATCTCAAATTATTAAAAAACCAAAGCAAATTAATATAAGATATCACCAAATGAGTGGAAGATTTCAAAGATTATCGTAAGAAGTATAAATTAATAAAAAAAGTCTTAAAAATGTCGTCTTTTTATTTTCGTTCCACGTTTTGCTGGATCCGCGCTGGATCCAGCTGGATTCAGGTCAATCCAGCAAAAATTCCGCTGGATTGAAAACGCCGCTGGATTGCAATCCCTATTCGTAACGTGCAATAGACTTATTGCAGTCAAAGTATCATAAAGTTGCCTTAAGCGTTTTTAATCTGGATCTCAGGTGCACTTTGCTCTGGTCGTTCAGTTACGGATAAATTGAACGCCATTTTCGAAAACATGGACCAAGATCAGCGTATCAGTAGGTATCCTTCCAGCGTGGCACGCGAATCGGAGAACAGCATCCAGCGAACAGCGCCAAGGAAATCGGAAAATTGTAACATTATAGACCTTGGCAAAATTTTTACGTATATTTCGCTGTATTGTTACTTAAAAAGTATCACTAATACTATATTTAATAAATTAAATTCCCTATATGCAAATACCTTCTTTTTTTTACCTTCTTTTTTATGTTTTATGTTTTTTTTTTGTTTTGCTTTAAACAGTAGGTACACACAATGTTTGTATTTTTATTAATGTCTTCTACTGCAGGTTGGCTGGAAGAGATCTCGTAAGAGATAAGCCTAACCTTTTGTACTATTTAATGTTCTTTATATTATTTAACATAACTAAGTTTTTATGTTGTGTACAATAAATTGTAAATAAAATAAAATATGTTGAATAAATTTTTATGGACGAAAAATTGTTTTATTTCATAACTTTTTAAAGAAAAATGCTTATATCTTTTAAATTAATTATTCATTTCTAAATATATAAACAGTAATATATGCGAAATATTAGTATAATTAATTTTCTTCTTACATGTGAACTAAAATAAAAATGATGTCTTGGCATATTTTTGTCTTCCAACAAATAAAATATATATGAATTGTCATATTGTAATTACTCTCAAAAATGTATATTATATGTCATTTGTATCAATATGAAAATTATAATATTTCAACAAATGCATCAAAATATTTTTTTGTTTAAACTTTATGTACAACGGAGAACCGTACTCCGCGACCACAATCAAAGTGAGGTTCTTAGTTTACTTGTAACCGTATATGGTTTTGTAGTATCATGTAACATAAATAAAGACAATTTTTCATAAAATTTAAACTGACAGCCTTTATTTTTATTCTTTAATGCGTTGAAAGACCATACAACAGCGAAGTGCTTGCACCTCGCGGCACTCACGAGACCACAATCGCCGTGAGCTTCTTAGTAAAGTAAATGAAGACCATTTTTTACCAATATCGACCGATCGCAATTTTTTTACTTTTAAGTGGCGACGGACCACACCACTCACACGACCACAATCATAATGAGCTTCTAAGTGTATTTAAAACTGTACAAAGTTTATTTGTATTTTGTGACGAAAAACAATATATTTTTCACCAACTTTTGACAGACCACCCTTTTTCTGAAAGTCAGCAGGGATGGACCACCCCACTCCTTGCACCTCGCGGCAAGCAAGCGACATCGAGTATATAATTAACGTGTAACGTGCCCAGATCTTCCCTCATGATAAGGCCGGCATCACTTTGACTTCCCGCGCCTCTTCTAGCGCTTCTAGCGCCCTCACGATTTGCCTATATGGTTTCTAGAACCTAGGCCAGGCTGAGTTTAGTCGGTAGGTCACGTGGCCGGACCATTCCGGTCGCGTGGAGTCCGATAGCATATATATATATATAGCATAGCATAGCCTCCGTGACACTTGCCGTTGCGGTGGTATCCTGGGTACGTTTCGTGCTCCTTGTAAGGATTCTCAGCCTTCCTCTCCTGAGGAAAAAAAATGCCCAGATCAATCCTTTTCACTCGAATAATACCACCTGAAAACGATTTCCTTTCGATTTTGGTCTTGATCGATCTACATGTAACAAAATAATAACACATTTCTTTTCATGACAGGATATCACTACACTAATAAACTATAGTGTATCATCCTCGGCTAACTATTATTACCTACTTACGCAGCTCGGTAACTGGAACAGAGTTAAATAAAAATACTCCCGTGAAATATATACATACAGACTGCAGTCATAAATGCCTCAACAATTTATTATCGTATTAATCTTTATAGACCTTAATCCAAAAGCAGTGCACGCACTTAGTACATAGTATGATACAGATATTTTAATATTTAAAAAGAGAACTATTGTAGGAGTCGTGATGCGGTGCCCAGTTGTTGAGGGAAGTAGAAACGGCAACGAATTATAGAAATTAACTTTTATTGCGAAAACACAGACGACTGCTGCTAATACAATGTTGTCGCCGCCATGGACGCGGTAGAAGAGAGAAAAAATGTGTTGCCACATAAAATAAAAGTTTAATATTTGTTGGTGATACCAACAACTATAACATATCAAAAAGAGAAAACTGTCATCGTTACGATAATCAAACTTCTTGAGCAGACAAAGGGATCCATTCGCCATTCAGTCATATTATTTGATACTTTGTAAAAATTCATCAACTGTATATTTGTTACTTTATAGCATACTAGCTTTCTGCCCGCGGCTTCGCCCGCGTGGATTTCGGGATTGGGTGTATAGAGGGTTAAGGGTCATAGCTTTTGCCCACGGCTACATATACGCGGAAGTCGGTTTATGGTGCGAAGATTTTATCGCGCTTCCCGTGGGACTATCCGTTTTTCCGAGATAAAAAATGCCGCAAAACTCCTCAAGAATCACTCTATCTATTGATGAAAACCGCATAAAAATCTGTGCAGTAGTTTTTGAGCGAAGCCTTTATTGCGCATCCCGTGGGATCTGTCGATTTTTCCGGGATAAAAAGTAGCCTATGTTACTCGGGGAGAATGTAGCTTTCCAAAGGTGAAAGAATTTTTGAAATCGGTCCAGTAGTTTAAGCGTGAAGAGGTAACAAACAAACAAACAAACAAACAAATAAACAAACAAACAAACAAACACACTTTCGCATTTATAATATTAGTTGGGATTTGTTTCATAGTTAAGATATATTTAATCAAATTGACGAAACATTTAACCAATCAAGTATTATAAGGTGCTCATTTTCCCCTTATAACGTGACCTTTTGGCCTCTTGCGAGAGCCCATTTAAAAACGGCGATAACACCACGGTCTTCGACGACACTGAGAAGGCCGAACACTTAACCGACAGTCTAGAGACTCAATGTTCGCCTAGCACTCTCCCCGTTCTTTCAGAACACGTAAAACTTGTCGACTCGGAAGTCGACAAAATCACAGTCACTCCTCCCACGGCAATCTTGTACCCGATGTACGGTCGATGACTCCGAACGTTAATCAAAAATTGTTTGCACCCAGCGCTGATGGAATCTCTAATAAAGTATTAAAAATCCCCCCAGCCCAAATAACATGCATAATAGCAACATAAATAACTGATAATCACGCACGATAAGGAAGTGAGAAAAAGGTCGTCTTCAAAGATCGGTCAGCCTATATAAACGCACTTATTTTTATTTTTGAGGGTCCGGCACTGATATCGACTGACCTTCACTCTATATAAATTAAACGTTATAATGATACCATCTCATGAAATAAATCCTAACGAACAATATAACGTAAACGGACCCAAACAGTTTCACATAAAAAGTGCGTCCCCTACTCGCACCTGAATTTAACACCACAATCTGTGAGGTACGAGCTTTAAAAAGGGACCGAAATGTGCCATTAACGTTTATGTATGGCGCTCCCGAGGGCCTTGAAGACGTTTAATACATCTTTAGATGATACCAGATATATGGAATCATTTTGATACACCGTATTAAATTAGTTGGTATGTTAATACACTACTTACTAAAAAAAACAATACTTCCAAAAATATTAACAAATTCAATGCTGAAATGATTAATGATATTTAAATGATAACTACGCTTGGGTTGAATTTTAATGGCTTACTAGTTACGTTGCCAAATATTTTGACTATAGTAAATAACACAATGAAACTATAGCTTTTATAGTTATAATATGAACTTGTTTATTTATTTTTTTTTATTTCATGTAAGTCGGGGCTGATGTGCATCACTGCGACCTATTGAGATCTATTGTGACCAGCCTCCTATGTAGGTTCTATATAGGCCCTACAGTAGCTCCCTTAACTGGGCACTGACCAAGAAAGATAGGATGTTCCCAGTTCGGATTGTTTTTATTTCATCTGGGTCAAGGATGTGTTTCCCCAGGTGTCTGTTTCTTTTGTGAATCAGCGGTTCACAGTAGCACAAGAGGTGTATTGGTGTTTCACGCTCTTGTTCGCAGACTCTGCATGTGTCAGTGTCCTTAAGTTTCATTGAATGAACTTGTTTAAACTTGTAAAGTAAGTTTGGTTCAGTCAGCTTCTAATTGAAGATTCTGTAAAAATACAGGAAGAAAAAATAGCCCTTAATGATTTTCTTGCTAGCTATTTTCAGTTAAAGATCTCCAACCGTCAAAGATGTGCGATTGGTTGACAAACCAATGGCGTCGTCTACGTGTAAATGTGATTCTAAAAGTCCTATTTGAAGAATATATTTTTGATTTTGATTCAATATATGGCACTATTTAATATAAAACAAGTCCATTATAATTTTTTGCAACGTTTCTTTGATTTCTCAGTTTATATAGTCGCAAATACTTAAAGTTGCTTGTTGCTAAATGATCGTCGTGAAGATGATAAAGTTAAAATATATTTGTGGTGTGACTCGAATGGATAATACAAGGAACTACTTTGAAATTAGCCAGTGATAAATAAAATAAGAAATATACAGTAATAGTATTGGTACGTGATGAATAAGAATAATAGGTAACGGTCGTGTTACCATAAATAACATTGAGGATGGAAGTAGAAATAAACGTTAGAAGATAACCAAAGAAATTATAGATGGATTTGGTGAAGATAGATATGCTTCCGAAAAATGTTACCGCAAAATGATGTGTGCTGAAGAGAAATGAAAGTTGAAGACATATTGCACTGATTACACGTAAGTTTGGGATAAGGGCGCACTGTAAATAATGGTGATAACTAATGGATTAACGATCACGGTATCACGTTAAACAAACAAATATATACATTAATAAATCTGAAAATAGCAGCGAAACAAGAGAGGAGAGTGGCAGCTTAGTTGAGATTTAAGTTGAGAGTTAAATCATCAACCAATTTCCAAAATGTAGTAGGTAACCCATATAGCTGATAACTCATTTAGAAGCTCCGTTTATCGATTAATTTTAATTGTTAAACTGTTAAGTCTCTATTATCTTATGATGGCTTAGCATTTTTAGTTGATTTGGTGAATTCCATGGGGTGATATGTATATTCACAAGTAATTACAAATCATCTCCGATCACCACTTATCATCAGGAAACCCACATTATTATTCTCATTCATGTTGCAAAACAACTGTTTTAACTTCCTTAGATTTATAATACAGTAGATTTTCTCTTCACGAGGACTATTTTAATAAATTATTTTCTCATGTTCTGTACTTTCAGAATACCTTTAAATTAAACAATTTTAACAAACAAATCAACCACAAATGAAAAACAAAGGCAATTTCAAAAATTTTATTCCACAACTGAATAGTCAAAACATTACATTATAATTCTGTCCCAATCCACGCTCAACAATTGAAAACTGTCTGGGATGGAATCGCAAAGGGCTGAGGAATAAGTAATTATTTAAATACGAAACAAACGGATATTACCTGAAATGAATACCGTTAATGAACCTCTCACGAACAAGCTTAGGATAACAACAATAATTGCTTTTGAACTTTACACTTCATCTTAGACGAATATTGTTTTCAAGTTATTATAAAATCAATTCTAACCTAACTCCGCAACAGGGTTTCAAGTGCTTCTCCGAAACACAATTGTCTTGGCAATCATCAGCATTCAATTAGATTAAACTGGAATTCGATCAATAATTTACACGTCTGACAATATTTTGAGATTAGGTCATTAATTACAAATATGCAATTTCCACGTGAGTGTACTATGTTCGTTGATATGGCTAATTTTGTGCAAAATTATTTACAGCAATATACTTACGATCTAGAATAGTAAATTGGTTTGCCTAATTTATTTACAATATCTTAGCTAAGGTGTGAAATTTGGCGGCATTCAGATATTATTATTGTTTTACTCTATTTCGATGACAGAACACCATGATCATGAAAGATGGAGAAAAAAGTTACTTAAGTCCTCTTTGTATCTGAGGATTTGCATAGTGATGACCACAGCCTGCAAAATTTTCAGAGTATGCTTAGTACCACAATTTGCTACTTTTTGTTTATCTATAGACATCGATTAAAATAGAAACCATAGTGTCTCTCTTAAAATAAATCATAGTCACCACTATGCCAAAAAGTTACCTTGACTGAGGTATAAACTAACAACAAACAATATTACGATAAACTGGACTTAAATACTTTAACAACCTTGATTTCCTCATCACTTGAATGTCACAAGTTCGCACTCCACTATCGGAAAGGTTATATTGTAAACGTGTCTAAGTTGGCACTGTTTGTGTCCATGGCGTAAGTTTTGTTATCCCAGGTCACGCCAGGAGAAAGAGTAATGAGAGCACAGTCCAAAGCGATGGGAAGAACATTGGGGCGGCGCTGTGGAGGGGCGGCCAGCCTTCGCTCCAGACACCACGACCCCCGGCCTCTGGTCACATCGTTGTCACCATTTCTGGAAAAAATACGTCTCTTAAGATTTTAGATTCATGTAGGGTGGGCACAAAATAAACTATTGGTAAATACCAACAGACAAATCCGGGTAAACCCCCAATCAATTAACGCAGGACCTTCTAGACCTGCAAGCGGCGGCGTCTGAGCCGTCGCCTCCTTCGTCTCCCCTTATTCGGCAGCCTTCTGCTTAGCCACGTGTAGGTTCCCGTCAATACTGGCCGGTCCCACTTTGGTGAACCGTGCCTACTTCTAGCGCTTATGCCCTCCCCATGGGGCAGTGCTAACCGTACCTCTCCTGCGGTGCGGCCCTCGTCAATAAAGCCAGTAGGGTCATTAGGACCAAAGCCTTAGGCTGAGTTTAGTCGGTAGGTCTGGTGGGTCGAGCCGCCTCGATTCATCAGGAGTCCGACATAATCAACGCATCCCTGCTTGCCTGTTGCGTTGGTATCCATGATGGATTCTCAGCCTCCTCTCCTGAGGAAAAAAAAAAAAAACCGGGTAAACCTGTAAATAAGGTAAATTCCTGAAACTAATTGATGGATTATAGTAAAGTTGTTTTTGATTTTGTGCAGATTAAATATCGAATATAGGTACTTTGTTTTAATCTATCTTTTATTTCATCCTTCAAGCAATTTGTTTTCCGAACATTTAAATTCGCTTGTGATAATAATGTAATTCTATAACATTATTTACATCTCAGTAATTAATGTTAATTTTCTATAAACCTTATACAGTTAATTAACTATATCATATTATATCAAGATTATTTTCAATTATTCCAAATGATTTCTCATAATAAAAATTGTTATTTATATTTGGACATAGTTACACAGAAAGGAACCAATCAACGTGAAGTGATAAATGAGAAATATTTGTTTTTAATTAAGATTTAGCATTCATTCCGTCATTGATGTAAAGGTGAAAGTTGATGTTTTTTCTTTAATTTTGGCTGAATTTCTTTGGAATCTTTCAGTTTTATATAACAACCGCCATTTTATTATTTTTGTGGGATAGATACTTTTTGTGTAACTATATCTATTTAACCTCATTACGATACATATTTGTTACAATGCTTACAAATTTTACGTTACAGATTTATTTCATTCATCTTTGTTTAATGCGGACGATTTAACAGTTATTGTAATGAATAATACTGTGGACTAATTAATAGAATATTATGTTCACAAAATTACTGTTAATAATGCAAATGAGGACAATACGACAGCTAAAATGGAATTGAATAAATTATCTCCAATTTCATTTTCAGTTTGCGTGAAACATTTTAGGAAGATAATAAAGGAAATATATATTTCTGCAATAAATTTTGAGTCTTTTGTTATGAGAAAAAATTATGGAGGTGAAATTATTGTACCCGCATGTACTAGTGAGAAAGATTTGAACTTATAAGGTTTTCTTTTTGTGACACACAAAAATATTTTACGGTTATGAAATTTCATATCATTCTGAACGTTATAATTATCTCACTTACTCTTTTGTCATTTCAGCTTAAAAAAAAGTTGTGCTGTATTCATCATCTCAGTTCATACATTTATATCATCTGCACGCTGTCTATCTTCTTTATCTTCTCCCCTATCCTCCAACTATGTGTCGTTTTCAATGTATCGTTTAAATCACAGAATCTATAAAATGCTAATGGGAACCAAATCATTTAATGGTTATGATACAAGATAATCCTATTATCCTATATGGAAAAGTTAAACCTAGAAGCTATCCAAATTCTATATGATGGTGGAAGCACACGGTCATCCTAATCGCACCACTTTTAAAGTGAAATGACCCATTAAGCCCATTACTGAATCCAGTATAGATTAATAATTTTAAACTTACCAAGGTTCTGCATTTGGTGTTGACTGAGTACAATGTAAGGATTCTCCAGATCAGGGTCTTGAAGAACGCCTCGATGTAGTTCTTCCAAGATTTCGTTATCATCTAGTAAGATTATACACATTGCTTTAGTAAATAAATCCAATTCAATTATATTTAATACTTTTAATCAAGTACTCTGTTTTAGAGTCTGCATGCCTACATATTATCTTTTGGATTCCTCTGTTTCAGATAAAAGGCTCAGATAAGCTATTAAAACTACTGTATCTATCAAAACATACATTTTAGATTCCGACAAAAGATAAAAAGGCCCCTTTCGTCTTATCAAGAATAAGTTGTCTCGGATTCAATATTGGAAGAAATAA
The DNA here is from genome assembly GCA_036419045.1 of Scirpophaga incertulas. Lineage (NCBI taxonomy): Eukaryota > Metazoa > Arthropoda > Insecta > Lepidoptera > Crambidae > Scirpophaga > Scirpophaga incertulas. Next base: position 1,227,295 of record CM071638.1, read on the forward strand.
TATGCGTACTGTAGCTACATTAGTTACAACAACAGCTTTGTAGGATGTTATGTGCATATTAACATAATGAAGATAATAGTATGTTATAGTTACTGCAACATTAATGGAGCGAATTCCTAACATCTATAAATTGATATTTATAGTTATGCTTAGATTGTCACTAAAGACTACGAATCGAAATCACTATAACATATCGAATAGCAATATAGTCTTATTTATCATTAATAATTTTCAATATGCGCTTTATCGTAAACACGTTGACAATAGCTTCTAATAATATCTTAAAAATCATTCAATTGATTATTTTGATAGAAAAATTTATACCTACTCCAAAAAGGAATAGAGAAGGAGATTAGTAAAAGTTCAACAAATAGGCGGAGTTTATTTGGTCCCAGTCAATGGAAAAACAACAAAAAAGAAAGAAAAGAAGGGATGACATATATGCTCTACGTACGTCGCCGCAGACAAATCAGATTTCAGGTAGGATAAGATAGATTTACAATATATGTCGTATGTATAGATGTCGCGCCGAGCGAAAATACGAAAAAAGTGGGAAAAAATAAACTGTGTGTTCTAAGCACATCCAATAAGCACAACATAATCGAAATATTGGAAAAAAACAACATACATAAAAGCTATGACTACTGTCACTATGTAAAGAATCATGTAGGAATTCTAATTACTTAACTCTATAGATAAAAGGCTAGTTGATTACAAGAGAAACGATTACTGTATTATTCTTATTGGTGAGACCGATTTTGTTGAGACTAAGAACTATATCAGTATTATTTATAAAATACGAGTGGCACTAAATAGTTTAACAATACAAATATAATAATAGCAGTGCCAACTTACATATGTGGCGCAGTCATTTACAACTGTAGAGTGATAATGTTCAACCATCTTCTTAATCTGGACATACATAGTCATTCATATGCACAGCTTTTTGATTCTAATTTGCAACTAAGCTACGACATGTTTTCTAGCTATACTGGAAAACTAAATAACAAGGGTATGTGCTGCATGTTATAGACCACCAAAGTTAAATATGAGCCTGTTTCAGCCACAACTTACACAAAAAAAATATTATATGTGGAGATTTTAATATAAACTGTCTAGTAAAAAGTAAAATATATATTGATTTTAAAGATACGCTTTTAAACTATAATCTCAACTTACAGATACATGAACCTGTGTAGTCAGACATGTATAGACAACTTTGCAACAAATATTTCTCGTTGTAAGACGCAAATAATTGATTTTGGGCTCTCTGATCATTCAGCACAAATACTTAATGTCCGTTAAAAAAACATATTAACACCTCATAGCGAATAAAAAAAGAGACATTTGTCAAGTAAACCTCATCAAATTTAAAAATGCCATTGAAAATCTAAGCTTTTCTGATGTCTATGAAAAAACAGATACGAATCAAGCATACAACATACTTCACGAGACTATCAGCATGTTTTATGAACTCTGTTTTCACGGTAAAATTATTCGTATAAAAACCAGAAAGAGACAAAGGTGGATTTCTCGGTGATTACAATAATGTAGTAAAAATAAACGTAAATTACTTTTCCAATACAGAAAGCGTCCAACTACTGCTAATAGAATCACATTGGAAAACTATTTAAAATGTCTAAGAAAAATAATGACATTGACACAAAAAGCACAAAATAATTACTATTTAATACATCAGACAATAAATCCAAAGCGACATGGAATGTAATAAATAAAACAAAATACCAATATCCAAAAGAAACAGTAAATAAAATAACACATAATAATGAAACGTTAACGGAACCCCTTGACGCATTTAATAAATTATTTATAGATGAAATAAGACATTCATCAAAATTGACATTAAACATTAATATAGATATAAATACATTACTAAATCTAATACAAACTCCATATTTTTGACACCTTGTACTGCTGGTGAGATAGAAAAGATAATAATGACATTAAAAATACTAAAAGTGTAGGATTTGACAATATCTTTACGGAAGCAATTAAAATCTATGCCAAATATCTTGCAGCTCCTCTAGCATATATAATTAATTTAGGTTTGAGCCAGGGAATATTCCCAGATGCTCACAAGAAAAGTCTGATCAATCCAATTTTTAAGAAGGGTACTAAGACTGACATGTCGAATTACAGACCTATAGCTCTTTTATTCATTTTTTGAAAAGAATAATATCTTTAATGCAAGTCAATATGGATTTCGTAAAAACAGATCCACGACATTAGCAATATATGAATTGCTCAAGCAGGTAACTGATTGTATGGATCAACGACAACAATTATGTACAATACTGATGGATATGTCCAAGGCTTTCGATTTTGTAAACCATGATCTCTTGCTTAAAAAATTGTATAGGTATGGAATACGTGGAAACGCCATCAAATTAATTGAGTCCTACATCAATAACAGAAAGCAAGAAACAATAATCAAGTCTATTTGTAATGATACAAAAACGGAAAAAACGTTTTTATCCAAATGGAGAGATATAGAATACGGAGTTCCGCAGGGCTCTATACTCCGACCATTGCTATTTAATATCTATATAAATGACCTTCCAGACTCAATAGAATATCCAATGACATTATTTGCAGACGACAGTGCCATTTTAATTAAGTGTAATAATCAATTGACATATGAAAAAGAAATTAATGTGACATTGAGTAATATAGTAAAATGGTTAGACGATAATAATCTAAATATTAATAAAACAAAACTAATTCATTTTTATCAATATACTAGGGCCCCTATTATTTACATAGTTAGTAATAATGATACAATTGAACCTGACACAACAGCTAAATTTCTTGGCTTAAACTTAGATTATCAAACAAATTGGAAAGTACATATAGATGGTTTGTGTTCTAGGATAAATAGATTTGTGTTTGCTCTCAAGAATCTGGCCAAAACGGCTAATGGGTCTGCTCTTATATCGGCATATAATGGATATGTTGCATCCATATTACGCTATGGTATTATTTTCTGGGGTAACTCAACACATAAATTATTAGCATTTAGAGCACAGAAAAAATGTATCCGAGCAATGACTTTTATTAAAAATTATATAATATAGATACAGATAGTTGTAAAACACATTACCAAGACCTAAATATTATGACAGTACCAACTTTATATATTTTATGAAGCTACTGTTACCGCCTACATGTAAACCGCCCTTAAATTAAAGAGTGTGTTTTGCATGGCACCTAGAATATTTAACAAACTGCCAGAAAATATTAAAACCATCACAAATATTACGCCATTTAAAGACAAATTGAGAACATTGTTGACTAAAAAGGTTTATTACACAATAACCGAGTTTCTAGATGACAAATTTTAAATATGTAGGTATAAATTATAACCAAAATTTGTATTAAAATTGTAGGTACCTAATATATTAAAATTTGTACGCCTTACCATGGCTGAGCACGGAATATACCATACTGTATATTATTATATGATCATAATTTACCTGTGACTCACAAATAAACGATTTGATTGATTGATTGATAAATTGTTTTGACACTTTAAGCGAATCCAATCAAAATTTGGTACATTAATCAAATACTCACATGGCAATACAGTGGTTGTTGGTGGTGGAGTGGTCGTCGTGGTCGTTGTCGTTGTAGTTGTGGTAGTGGTCGTAGTCGTCGTTGTCAACACTGGAATCAAACTCTATAATTATGGAATCGAATTATCTAGGTTTCCTAATCGAGACGTCTAGGGTTCGTATGGTATTCTTTATAATACAAGTTGAAATCGACTTCTTTCCATACTTCAGTCTACTTCTTTCTTCACAACATACATTGCAAAGTATTATATTGACATTTTACAATGCATAATCTGAGGAAAAGAGCAGTGAATTTAAATGACTTTGTTTAATTTATAGATTCAACTAGCGACCCGCCCTGGCTTCGCACGGTGCAGTGAAAAAATGGTTATGGTGGGTTATCCCTAAGAGATAGACATATACCATCGCGGACTTTTTTTGTGGATTTTTGTAAGTTGTACAATACTGTAGTACATTATTTTGGTCTATCTCGTAGGGTTCAGCCAGCGTTTGCAAATATAAGCGCAAAAAACGTACTTATTTACGACATCACATTAGAAACCTTTAATTTATCAGTGTTTCTCTACTATATTATGCATTTATTATACATACAAACTTCCTTAAGAATCACTATATATCTATTAAAAAAACCGCGTCAAAATCCGTTGCGTAGTTTTAAAGATCTAAGCATACATACGGACATACAGCGAAAGCGACTTTGTTTTATACTATGTATTGATGATGTAATGAACATTCTTATCGGGAGTTGTAAATGTTTTTTCCAGTAATTTCATATGTTCATTATCTTTAAAAAATCTACATACACCAGCGAAAGAAATTCAAATGTATATTTAACATCGACCAGATATGATAGACCACAGTTGATAACTAATGGTAATTTAATTATGTCAAGTTTGAGTCTCTCGATGAAGACACATCTAAGCTTCTTATACTTAATGTCATATTGTACTTTTGCATAAAACATTTGTCGACGGCTAGTTGTTGGTGTCTGTACGGCTCTCCTCGAGTATTAGGCGGAGTTCTCGATAAAGTAAATCAATATTCACATTACATATTCTCAGTCGAATCAGGGATTAAGAATTCCATTTTCTGTGGACCAAACCGGTACAGTCGGGCCAGCAAGGATCTTAATACCTGTGAGGTGAGTTTGGACATCCTTTCAAAAGGATTTTCCTTTAATTACGTCCATTTAGAACAACTTATTATCGCTACGAGAGTAAACGATTGTAAATTCAATTAGTGCCTTTGACAGGAACTAAGGATTTAGATTTTTGGGCGTTAGGGCAGGCTATTTAATGTAGAATAGGTGCTAAATGTAATTCGTACCTAAAATATACTATTATAATCAAAAGTGGAAAATTTTATTTAAAAAAAAACGTTTAAATTTCAAGTAAACCGATTTTACAATTTCAAATTATTTTAAAACTAATCACTTTGAAACAATGACGAAAAATTAACTTAACGAAATGGCGTATTGTATCTTAGATGACGTGTTTATGCTCCGAACGCGAAATAACAAATTGTCCGTTTCGCTCGCTATTTATAGAAGTCGAATGGGCTCGGCGGGGGTGTCGCTAACACTACGATACACGAACAACGAAGTGAACGACACGACGGTCGGAAGACGAAAGAGAGCGTGCTTTTTTTTTGGACGGACCTATGCTTTAGGCTCGGATATTCAGCTTTGTAATGCGTGTGTTTGTGGAAGGCGCACGAACGGAAGGTTCGACACCTAGCCAATTAACGACACCGGCGACCGTTCCGGTGTTGGTCGAAGCAAAGGGAGTCGACGCAGCTTGTGCGCGCCGTCTAATGGCTCGAACGATCAGCTTCGCCGTGTAGTGGAAGGTGAGAATCTACCCGGTACATGACGGTACCGGGTATATGTTTGACGAAGGCGTGGCCCGGGTCTTCGCGCTCGCCGACGAGCGCCGGTGAGTCAGAGTCGTGGGTGTGTGGCGTGAGGGACGTCGCGGTTGGTGGCCGGCGGGAAGGATTGGTTTGCGCATGTGATGGGGTCGGGCGGGTCGAACAAGATGTTTTTGGGGCGGCGGGCTTTAGCCGAGACACTATCTGTCGGGGTGTCGTCTATCATTTTGCGAATGAGAGTATTGGGGTGGGTGAGAGCGTTAGAGAAGTAGCGAGTGGCTAGATCTTTTATATGGGATTCGATCGACTGAAGGTCTAGATCGTAGTGCAAGTCTATGCTGCGTGAGTACCACGGGGCACCCAGAACACGACGTATGAATTTATTCTGTACTACCTGAAGTTTGCGCAACCGGCACTTAGAGACGTGGGCGAACACTACGGATGCGTAGGTAAGGATCGGGCGTATACAAGCTTTGTATAATGTCAACTTATTTCTAAGTGACATTTTACTTCGCTTCCTAATGAGGTGGAATAGTCTGCCTAAGATGAAGGCTGCTCGATTGCGAACTATGTCGATATGAGGTTTGAACGTTAGCTGTCTATCTAGCGTAACGCCTAAATATTTGACTTGGTCTTGCCAGGGAATTGGCTTATCGAAGAGTTTTATTGACTGAATGTCGGGGGTGGCTATTCGAGCCCTACCTCGATGAAAGTACATTGCTGCACTCTTATCGGGGTTGACCTCGATTCGCCATTTAGTGAACCAGGCTCCGAGTGAGTCGGCGGCTAGTTGGAGATTTTTCAGTAGGTTGGGGATGTTTAAACCGGACGTAAATAGCGCGGTGTCGTCCGCGAATAATGATAGTGTCGTGCCGAGAGGCGGCCTAGGTATATCGCTAACGTAGAGCGAAAACAGGAGGGGAGCGAGCACAGATCCTTGAGGGACGCCGGCTCGGAGTGGGCGGGGAGACGAGAACCCTCTCGTCTCCCCGCCCAATCCGAGCCGGCCTCGCCTTCTATGCGGTAGCGGAAGGAGCGGTTCGTTAGGTAGGCTCGTACGATGTGTACGAGTCTATCAGGCACATTGAGTTGGTGTAGTTTATACACCAAACCATTATTCCAGACCTTATCGAACGCCTTCGCTACATCAAAGAATAGCGCCATCGTTGGTCGGGGTCTCTTCGAAGCCGAGAGTGCTGGGAGAATGGTTGACGTTGGGTGGGTAGTGGGTCGGAGATATGGGGGCGATAAGGTCGAACCCGAGCGACTCTGTGTATCTACGCATCGCAGCAGTAAGTAGAGCGTGCAATCAATCGCAACCTTCGTCTCAACCAGTTCTTGGTTGGGGTAACCGGTTCAGGACATTGTCCTCTACGGTGGACGGGTAAGTAGAGCGTGCTGCAAGTGCTACCGGCTTATATAGCCACCGGCCACGTGGTGTTCTTCAAAATGGTGGTATTTCCAAAAATGGCGGCGTTAGGCTAACACTATATTGAATCCACTTAGTTAGTCAGTAATGGGTGCAGAGTAACTAAGAGTTGCATTATTGATTCCAATTAATAATTGATCTTTTGAAACACTATTTTATACATAGATTACCACTGACATTAGGTATTGAAGTTTTACGACGCAACAAATTGTTAAAATTACATTCTTAAGAAAAATAACTGAGGTTGGTAAGTTTTTGTCATTTTATTTTCCTTGAAAACAATACGTTTCAAACACGTAATACGTATAGCCCACAGAAACTTTTATCTTAGTATTTCCCTTTTATCTTATATCGCATTTTTCGCTTTTTCGAGTTTTATTTCAGTGTCCAAAAGTCTTTCCCCAAGGTTTAATCTATCTTTATAGCGAACTCCATTAAACAAAAGTGGCGTAGAAAGGATACAAAATACGAAAAGTGTTAGTTTCGCTTTTATTTACTATTTTGCCGCTATTGAGACTATAATGGAAACAAAGCTATTTTTGACTATCATAATGCTGATATGACAAACTGACAAACATTGATAACTGATACAGAAGTTATTAATATATTACAAAAACCACTAGGAACATCCAGAATGTTCCTAAATAAATCGAATCTTATCATAGAGTTTACGTTTTACAGCTTCAGTTATGTAGTCTTATGCTGCTAAATTAAAGAATGGCGGACTTTCATAAATACTTCACATACGTTTAAAAATGTATAACAATAGGTGTTACAATCATTTTACTGATTTGTTGTTTTAGCTGCAAACTGATAGATGTCAGTTCGCCTCTAATAATAGAAGCGTTTTAATATTTACTTAAGACGTGCAATCATAAGAAAAGTCATTCGTTTTAATTATGTACATAAACTTGATAAAAGTTAGGTAAATTTATTCCCAACCACTGTCCGACACGACTTCGGGGAAATTGTAATTTAATAAAAAAAGTTGATGTTAATTACCGATATTAAGAAAGTTTAGGTGTAAATTCGAGCGGAATCTTAGTAAAATTATCCTCTCGGCAATCTTCCAGATAATAATCATAAAGTCAAGCTGCACCGGCAGTTAAGCATTACAGATACTTGAGACTCAGATATGGTAAAGTTAAACTGGCTAGAATACTTTTGCTTTGCATATTAAAGGAAGGGGTGCAATTAAAACAATTTTATCTAGAAACTTTCAGCGGCTGCTTCGTTCAAGTTCCTCGCGCTCACAAAGAATGGAATTGTTTGTGATTAGCTGCGTTACAAGTCCTTCTCTTGTATTATTCTCAACTAAAACAAACTAAGCGAATGCTCCTGAATGTAGATATGCTTCAGAAACTTCAGGATCTTTATGTATGTTCTCTAAGATTAATTATATAGTTGGTTATCGAATAGGTTTTTATATATTAAAATATTCAATTTTTTCTCAGAAATTTTTGTTTTGTATATTTGTATGACAGGAGATTAAGAATGAACGAGTTAACTGTCAAGTGCCTTCTATAAGATGATGATCAAATAATGTTGGCACCGTCGAAGGAGGTGTTATAAAACATGGTATACATGACGCATCAGAAAGAAAAGGAATAAAAGTAAATGTAAGAAAAAAAGAAAGTGATGATATTTGAAACAAACGACAAGATATCAAAATATAAATTCATGGTCGGAAACGAATGTTTAGAGCAGGTGAAATAGTATATTATATTCTATGTTTACAAGAACTTGTAATTATGAGTCTGACATTGAAAGAAGAGTAATGGCAGGAAAGAAAATTAATGGGACTATAAATTACCTTATTGTCAGTCAGACCTTGTCAAAAAGGTGCGTTTGGCTATCTAGATGAACATACATAGGTGAAGGAAGGTCAAGTTCCCCTGAGGAAAATGCATTAAGTTGCATACCCCGGCTGTGGCTAGCCGGCGGTTATGTGGGGCTCTCCTCCCCAGAAGGGGGAGGCCTACCCACTAAAAACCTCAGGGATGGCCTTCCTCAGGCATATAGGGAGCCCCCGGGAACGCCAAGCTACTTCCGAGAACCCCCAGCCTCCGCTCCCCCGCCTCTTTTATGTATATATGTATAATAAAATCAAGAAGCGAATGAATCAAGAAGAAGAATTGTAGCAACATAACATGGTTAAGTGATATTATAATTTAACTCTGTGAAACACAACATTATATCTTTTGGCTGCGCTATGTGAAGGCGCTCAGTTTTGGCTTGCTCATTAAAGTGATAAATATCCAACCCTTTGCTTTGTTAGGTATGTAATTTTCATTATCATATAACAACATGTATCTCATCACGACATCATTAGACGAAGAAAAATCAGCTTTCAAGTACAACATCATTCTTCAGATCTCTTCTAGAAATATTAATTGCGTGACATTTGTTCTTTTTTTTTATGTATACACCTTTCTGTTTTCGGTTCTAATTTTAATCTGACTCTTGATATACCGCCCCAAAGTACCGATTTTTAGGGTTCCGTACCTCAAAAGGAAAAAACGGACCCTTATAAGATCACTTTGTTGTCCGTCTGTCCGTCCGTCTGTCAAGACCCTTTATCTCAGGAACGCGTGGAGGTATGAAGCTGAAATTTATATCAATTACTCAGGTCTACTGTCCCTTGAAGCTGTGAAAAAATCAAACTTCTAAGCCAACGCCATCAAAAGATACAGCCGTTTATGCCGCAAATTTTCGACACTTGCAAGGGAATCAAAACCTACAGGGTGCTTCCCGTGAACTCAGAATCTTGAAATTTGGTACGAAGCAACGTCTTATAGCATAAATAAAGGAAAAATTACGAAAACTATAAAATTTTAGTTACATCACATAATATATATTTTTTTAATAATTTTAAACTTACTACCCATTTCCTCATAAACAGTAGAGGTATTAAATTGAAATTCATACCAAATACTCAGGTCTATAATACCTTTAAGCTGTAACAAAATCAAACTTCTATGTCAACGCAATCAAAAGAAACAGCAATTTAAGCTGCATATTCTGAAACTCGCAAGTACTCGCAAGGGAATCAAAACCTAAAGGGTACTTCCAGTCGACCTAGAATCTTGAAATTTGGCATGAAGCAACGTTTTATAGCACACATAAAGGAAAAATTCCGAAAACCTTAAATTTTTAGTTACATTACAAAATATATATTTTTAATAAATATAAACTTATTACTTTTTTCCTCATGAACGCGTTAGAGTAATGTTATGAATTTCATTTTGCAATAAAAATACCATAGTTATGACTCGATTGTCGTAATGAACGAACTTTTGAAAACCTTGCAGGTTTGTACGGAACCCTCGGTGCGCGAGTCCGACTCGCACTTGGCCGGTTTTTTTTTCATAGAGTAATTATCATACATATTGTTAGCTTAGCGCCGCCATTTTGACAAACACCGCGTGCCGGTGGTTATTTAAGCCGGTAGCACCTCCGTCGTGGCGTTCACTTCGTTATTCGTGTACCATAGACATATTTGTACTTGTTATATTAGTTCTCAGTAGGTTTGATTTGGTTTTGATTGTATAAGAAATTAAAGCTTTTAGTCAACATAAAATTTTACAATAAAAGCGTAAAGAAACGAATAGCAAATAAAAACAGAAAATTTTAGGTTTATCCATGTTAAGCTTACATTGAAACTATCTATTCCGAGCACTAATTATGAATCTCACAGAAACATATGAAAAATTGATGTCTGTATCTGTAAATTGATGTCACTCTCTGGACGGCATGATCAGTTTGAGTTTATTCTACTTACTATGAAGAAACAGCTCCGCCTGCGCCTTGCCGAGGCTGTTCTCGACGTGACAGCGGTACGCGCCCGCGTCGTCGCGAGACATCTCCGACACGAGCAGGCTGAGAGTGTGCCGGTAGCCTCTCGATGACACGCTCAGTTTGAATTTGGAACCTACGCAGAAGAACGGATATTGACCTTCTAATAACATTAAGAAAAAATGCAATACTACAGAATTAAAAAGCACGTAACGTTGCAGTAAATTACATGGCTGTATCATTTTAAATTTGGTCGCGTTATACAAGCGGACAAGTTTTTAATGTTGATATTGTGTAATGACATCAAAGTCGATCATTTAAAATTCATTTAAATTTCATTTAAAATTAAGATTATGATTTCTGTTTTTCAAATGTTTCTTGGTATTAATTTATATACGAATAATTAAAGTTTTGACGTGACAACGTCTATTAAATTGGTACGGCGTGGAGTCATTCTCGAAAACACCGTAACGGCCGAATCTAACGCCACACGGAGTCCACGAACGGCGTAACGGCCGATCTGACGCCACACGGCAACGTAATAAAAATATAAATGTTATACATTACTTTATTGACGTGACAACGTCTATTAAATTGGTACGGCGTGGAGTCATTCTCGAAAACACCGTAACGGCCGAATCTGACGCCACACGGAGTCCACGCTTAATTTTATTGTAACTATAAACTTCTGTATGAAGATGACTGAATGTATGTTCATATGTATGTGCAATCATATGCTTATTGTATTTAGTGTGCAAGTGCACATTACTCATAATAATTAATTTATGTATAACTTCAGAAGCAGAAAATTTAAACAAACTAACTTAAATAAAAATATAAATGTTATACGTTACTTTATTTTAAATAATTTCATTGCACCCAGAAAAAAATACCATGTAATAGACGTTGTCACGTTCAAATATCGGCAGTAGACGGAGTTCTACAGACAACCAATTTTTTTTTAACTTAGATGAATTCGTCACTCATAGTTGCCTCAAAGTAGATTTACAATGTGACTATATTTATTGTCGGATTAATGCTTTTTAGATAATTTATCCGGCTGGTTGGAACATATGATATATCGCGAATACATAGATTAGTTATCGAGCGTTTTAATAATATTTTACTAAGTAAGGATGATAAAAAACATTACAATTATATAAAAAAGAATCTGATTCAAGTACTTGTAGCAAGAAAACGATTTCTTAACAAGAGAGTGAATGCTCTTTTTACATTCCTATAATTCATTCAAGATCACAGATTTGGATTGTCTATGACAGCGGTCGGGGAACCGTGGTAAATTACCCCAAATGGGGTAAAAATAAAACTTTTCTGAGTAAAAAGTATATATTTAAAATTTTGCTATTTTATAAACCTGTTAGTATTTTTTCCCAACGGGTTTCAATTTGTTATATATATTACTTATATTACTGTTATGTATTACATTGATAAATTGAATAAATGGTGTTTAAAGTAATTTTTTAGTTATTGTTTTCTTTTCAAAATTATCATGGTGGGCTATAATATGAAAAATGCTAAAAAATGACGATTTCTTTTTTTATGGCTCTTCGTCTGTTGTTTATATGGCTGTATGATACATATACATTTGCTTTGAGATTTAATATTTGGTATTAAAAAAGATTATGTCTCTCTCTGGGTTCCTGTGAAATAAATAAAAGTTGATTTGAACAATTATAACAAGTTTTATTAAAATATAACATGGCGCTGCGTGGAAATAACAAAATATTATAAATAAACCTGTCGCGTAAAGAAAAAGAAAATGGAGAAGTACGGTGTTGTCGGATTGAAACCCCCGCAACCCTTGACAACGTTGACCGCAGAAGGTTATAAAAAATGGCTACAATTATTTCAATTATATCTGAGAGCATCTGGTGGAATCAACCAAGATGAAGAAACACAGATTGCCGTTTTGCTGCACTGTATGGGTGAGCAATGTGTAGAAATTTATAACACATTCAATTTCAATGATGAAGAAGAAAAGAAATTTGACAGTGTTATTGACCAATTCAACAAGTATTTTATCCCAATACAAAATGAGTGTTTCAACTCACACATATTTTTTTCGAGAAATCAACTCGACGGGGAGAAAATTGACTCATATGTCACAGAATTAAAGAAATTAGCGTCAGATTGTAATTTTGGAGAATTGAAAAACAGACTTATTAGAGACAGAATCGTCGCAGGTATTATAGACAGCAGGCTTCGGGACAGATTGTTACGAGAAACTGACTTGACTATGGAAAAATGTATAATGATATGTAAATCGGCAGAGATAATTAGTGAGCAAACACAAAGATTTCAAACATCAGAATCAGTTCATCCAGTCTATAAGAAGAAAAGTTTGTCACAAAAAATTGAACTAGGAAGGTGCACTACCAATAAAAACCAAAATGAATATCGAAGAAAATCATTCGTATGTTCGAGATGTGGAGGTCAACATCCCAAAATGAAGTGCCCGGCGTTCAACAAAAGGTGTAGTAAATGTAACAGGTATGGTCATTTTCAAAGTATGTGTAAAAGTAAACAAAAAGTTATAAAGAATGTAAATGTAGATTGTGAAGAAAATTATGAGTGTTCAAATTTAGATAAAATCGATGGGTTTAGTAAAAATTGATAGTGTTTGTCAGAAATATATATGGCAAGAAAATGTAAAATTTGTGAGTATAAATAAAACTATTTTAGTAAAACTTGATACCGGTGCTCAGTGCAATGTTATATCGGAAAAACTCTGTAAAAGCTTGAAAATAAATAATATATTACAATCTAAGTTAAGATTAACTAATTATGATGGTTCTACAATAAAGACAGTTGGTAAAATTATTGAAAAATGTCAAATTGGTGACAGAATTGTTGATATTGAATTTCAGATTTGTGAAAATGATTGTGAATCAGTTTTAGGGTTACCAACAATAGTAGAATTAAATTTGATAAGTAAAATTTCAAAGATTAATTTAGAAAATAATATTTTATCACAGTATAAAGATTTATTTGAGGGATTTGGTAAAATAAAAAATCATGAATATAAAATAAAATTAAAAAATGATGCTGTAGGTAAAATTGAACCATGTCGACATGTTCCATTTAAATTATTGCCAAAGTTAAAAAAGGAACTCAATGTAATGGAAAAGAATGGTATTATAAGTAAAGTATTAGATCCTACAGAGTATGTAAACTCATTGGTTATAGCGGCAAAGCCAAACGGTGATATTAGGGTATGTCTCGACCCTCAACATTTAAATAAACAGATTTTAAGAGAACATTATATGTTACCAAAGTTAGAGGAAATAACTTATAAATTGAAAGGTTCTAAAGTATTTAGTACATTAGATGCCCATAAAGGTTTTTGGCATGTGGTTTTAAATTCTGAGTCTAGAGAGCTCACAACGTTTAACACACCTTACGGAAGGTATATGTTTAACCGCTTACCTTATGGCTTAAACTCTAGTGCTGAAGTTTTTCATAAAATATTCACTCAAATCTTTTCAGACATAGATGGAGTTGTTATTTTCATCGATGACATTTTATTGTATTCAGACACAGCTGAAAATCATGATATAATATTAAAAAGGGTACTGGATAGAGCTAGAGAGTATAATATAAAATTGAATAAAGATAAATGTCAAATAAAAATAGATAAAGTTAGATATTTAGGACATATTATATCAGGAAACGGTATAGAAGTCGATTCAGATAGGATAGAGACTATTAAAAAATTAAAAGAACCTCAGGATAAAAAAGAGTTAATGAGATTTCTAGGTATGACCAATTACGTTTCAAAATTTATAAAAAATTATTCTAATATTACATCACCATTAAGGCAGTTACTAAAAAAGGATGTATCTTTTATTTGGAATAAAGAACATCAAAATACTTACAATAAGTTAAAACAAGTATTAAGTGAACCCCCTGTATTATCATATTTTGATATGAACAAACCGATTGTACTTAGCGTAGATGCTTCTAAGGATGGCTTAGGTGCTGTATTGTTGCAAGAAAACAAACCAATTGCATATGCTTCTAGGTCATTGACCCAAACAGAACAAATATATAGCCAAATAGAGAAGGAATGCTTAGCTATATTATTTGGGTGTAAAAAATTTTATCAATATTTGTATGGTCAAACTTTCACAGTTGAATCGGATCATAAACCCCTAGTTTCCATATTTATGAAACCTATAAATAAGTGTCCCCCTAGATTGCAAAGAATAAAATTATCTTTACATCCATATAATTTTAAAGTGGTGTACAAACCAGGAAAGGAACTACTAATAGCTGATCATTTAAGTAGGTCTTATATAAATAATAATAATTGTAATGAGTATGAGAAAGAAATTGAGGCTTATGTAGGAATGATTTTACCAAGTTTGATGTAAGTGATCAAAAATTAAAATTAATTATAGAAGAAACTAAGAATGATATAGAATTAAAGTCAGTATTATATTACATACAAACTGTTAAGGATTTTGAAAAAATTAATTGATGAAAACAAAGATATTTATATGGGTTTATTGATATATAGAAATACTCCAATATCAGATCAAGGAAAATCTCCTGCTGAGTTATTGTTTAATAGATCTGTAACTAGTACATTATCTAAATTTGAAAAAATAAAATTAAAAATAATAATAGTAACTATAGACAGGAATTGCAAAGGAAACAATTTTTACAAGAAATATTATAATAAACATACTAGAAAGTTACCAGAAATAGATAGTGGGAAAGTTGTTAAAATTAAAGATGAGAATAGTTCAGGCCCACATAAAAGTGGTATAGTTTTAGGACAAGCACAAGCTCCAAGGTCTTATATTGTAAAAACTGAAGAAGGAGGATTAATTGTGAGAAATCGGAGAGATTTGATACCAAACGGAAAGTATTATGATAGAAGTAGGATTTATGAGGAAAGTGAGGAGAGTAGTGTAATTCATAATAAAATAACATTGAGAAAAATGTGAATGTTCCAAATAATTTAAATTGTCAAAGGTTAAATAATTCAAACGTTCAAAATAAATCAGACACTCTAGTATCAAATAGTAAGTATACAACTAGAAGTGGTAGAGAAATTAAAAGACCAAAACATTTGGCTGACTATTGTTAATTTAGAATATTAGTAGAATAATCGTTGGTATAAAATGCTTAAATCATTTAAGTAATATTGTAAACTAATTAGTAACTTAATAATTCATTAACATTGTGTTAAAAAATTAATGTTTTGTAAGGATTAAATTTGTAAGACCTTTGTACTGTTTTGAGTTTGTGTTATTGTTATGTAACAAATTGTTATTGAAAATGTTGTACTTATAAAATACTGAAAAGAAGGGAGATGTTGTATATGGCTGTATGATACATATACATTTGCTTTGAGATTTAATATTTGGTATTAAAAAAGATTATGTCTCTCTCTGGGTTCCTGTGAAATAAATAAAAGTTGATTTAAACAATTATAACAAGTTTTATTAAAATATAACATCGTCATGGGGTAACATCAACTTACACAACAATATTTTGGGGTAATGAATAAAATAGTTCCCCCACCCGTTGGCCTATGAGTATATGATAACACTAACCATTGACAAGCCGCTGTTCTCCGTTCAAGGTCCAGTGGAACTGCGGCGCAGGGTAGGCCTCAGCAGAGCACTGCAGTGTCGCCGCACTCCCCATCAATGTACGCACGGCAACGCGCCCCGCCCAAACCGATGGGGCGACTGCCACAAATGGAACATATCATCAGCAGTTCTCCTAATTTAGTTATGTATAGCAGATAACACCAAACTTGTGCGATGCTACTCTCAGAGCAGCAAAAGAGGTGATAATAAGAATTTATAAAGCAGTGACTATCTAGTCATTCTCATCACTGGTTTATAAATCCTTTTTTTTTTAATTCTCTCACATCCATCTGGATGTGTGATGTAAGTGGAATGGCTATGATTTCAAAAATCAAAATCAAAATAATATTTATTCAACATAGACCTTTACAGGCACTTATTGACGTCAACAAACAAAACAAAAAAAGCTTAAATAAAAAAAAACGAAAACCTTGTCCGTACGTACGAATAAGGAAAAAAAAAAAGATATATTGACTCGACACCTGTTCGGAAATTGGGAGAGCCTTCTCGAGAAGAACAGGCAAGAAACTCTGAAGGTCTATTTTTTATCTCCTCTTTTCAATGTTAATAATAATTATTATAATTATAATAATATAATATAAAAATACAATATAGTATAAGATACAATCATACCTAATACGATTACAGTCGTATGTATGTTTACATACACATATAAAATCATACAATATTATAAATAATGTTGTTACCAAACATGGCTCTATGAATAGTGTCCCTATTCCCAAATAGTGTGATCATTAAGATAGTCACTTACTTTATAATAACCTTTACTCATGAGTGTCTTTTTGATATGGATTTTAAATTTATATAAAGGCAAATCAATGACACCTTGCGGAAGTTTGTTAAACATAGATATACATTTCCCCAAGAACGAACAGCTAGCTATTTGAAACTGAAAATGATGAGAAATTTGAAAACACCAATCATAGAAAATAATGAAGTAGTAGATTAGCAGTAGTTGTTAGTTACGAGGAGGAAAAAGTCATACAAATATATATATATATATTATATATATATATATATATATATATATAATAATAATAATAATAATGAATATTTGTTACACTTACAGAATTAGCCTAGTCCAAACTAAGCTCTGTAAGGCTTGTGCTATGGGATCTAGGGTAACGGATAGACATACATATATTACAATATATAAAATTTATAGAAATATATATAACAACCATGACTAAGGTACAAATGCTCGCATTCATCACACAAACATCTGCCCCCCACCGGGTCGAACCCGGGACCTCAGAGATGGCGACACCTTGAAACCGGTGTACTATCCACTCGACTATGGAGGTCGTCATACAGGGTTACCTGGTAAGTCTTGCGAACCCCGTTAGGTTGGTCGTGGTTCCCACCATTTCTGACAGATTTCCCTTGGACCCCGCTCCCAACTTAACCTTTTCAAGTTATAATTGTTTTATTTTATTTTGTAACATAATGATAAATTTTACATTAATTTCACTACTCCTTTTAGGACTATTACCAAAGATTATTCGAAGAAATCTAATAGCAGCCTACCTTGTTATACCTTGTTGAATAGCTAATGAAACGTAGATATTTTTAAAGGTGTCTGCAGCCTACGTGTCATAGATTTTTTTTTTTACTATTGCTGGTTGAAGTTTGATTGTACTGATTTTTGTTTGATGCTATAACTATCATCTTCTATCTACAACCTATTTAGTTGAGGTACTCTATTTTTATTTTGCATTATGATGAACAAACTAATCTGCTACACAAAATAGTATAAAACTAATATTTGAATTATAATAACAAAAAAAATGGGCCAATAGACAAAAATCTGACATTTTTTCAAAAGTCTTTTAATTTAAAGCTTATAACTTGAAAAGGGTTAAGTTGGGGGGCGGGTTCCAAGGGGAATCTGTCAGAAATGGTGGGAACCACGACCCCTAACAGGGGTTCGCACGACTTACCAGGTAATCCTGTATATACATGAAATAGTGTATGAAAGACGGCTGACAAAATAAACTAATAAAGACGGTGATAAGCACAGGTCGGAATTAGGTAGAGATATTAATGTACTTGCATCGAAATATTAATATTAATGTGGACCTTCCCGGGATTTCCAATGGTCAGCCCCGTGTGGCCAAACCAGTAAACAAGCCAGGGTCAAACAGGATTCACCACACAAAACACAATAGGAAAAAAGTGAGCGCATTCGACGAACCGAGTTAAGCGAATGGGCTGTGGGAATGAGTAAACAGATTTATTGCTAAAAGATAGTTTGAATGCGGTGGAAAGAGACAAAACGTAGTCCAATCCGTTAAGCGGGGAGTGCTTCGCATTTCCGCTATTGTATTCTTTTGTTCTCACAAGCTATGTTGTGCGAACATAAACGTGGCAGCATCGCGCGTATTAGAATTTTGCAACTTCGGACATCCGATGTTATTGATGTAAGTTTGCCAACGTCGCACGTGCAGTAGTTTAAATTGTGTAAAAGTATTTTTTTTTTTTATTTAAAATAGGTTTGCGTTTGTCCACAATCTCACCTGATGGTAAGTGACGATGAGGACTAGGATGGAACACGCTTACCTAGCAAATGCCTATTCACTCGTGACTTGAAGACCGTAAGATTATATTGTTCCGGGAACACAGACGTCGGCAAAGAGTTCCACATCTTAGCTGTTCGTATTAAAAACGAAGACTGGAACCGTTTTGTACGTGTAAGAGGATAGTCCACCACGTAAGGATGGTAGTTAAGCCTACGTCTGGTTGACTGGTGGTGGAAAGGAGCGGGTTTATTTACAAAATCACGGGATATTTTCATAAACATATGAAAAAATCCCGATTCATTCATTAGGCATATCCATTTTATTCTTTCACGTGGAGTCCAACATAAGCTACATGACACCTGCCGTTGCGGGTATTTTTTTTTATTTTTTGTTTATTATATTATCACGCAAACATCTGCCCCCACCGGGACTCGAACCTGGGACCTCGGAGATGGTCCTTGAAACCAGTATACCAACCACTCGACTATGGAGGTCGTCTTGCTTTCAAAATATAATTTTTATTTCCAATGGGAAATTAAATACTCTAGACGTTCATACATGACGTATTAGAGTTATTTATTACAATACATTATAGTAAATACATGAAAAAATTAATTATGATTTGTATAAATACGCAAAATTATGACTTTGATTTCTGTAAACACGCAAAATTTTAATTATGTTTTGTGTAATTACACAAAAAATTAATTATAATTTGTATAAATACGTAAAATTTTAATTTCGATTTGTGTAAATATACATAATTTTAATTATGATATGTATAAATACGCAAAATTATAATTTTGATTTATGTGAATACGCAAAATTTTAATTATGTTTTTTGTAAATACACAAAATTTTCATAATGCTTTGTGTAAATACGCAAAAATTGAATTATGATTTGTATAAATACGCAAAACTATGACTTTGATCTGTGTAAATACACAAAACTTAGATTTAATTATTGAATAATAACAACATTGCACCAAACAATGTTATTTGAACAGACTTTTATATATTTTCAACAGATATTTCGCTTATACATACCTTTTACAATATGTTACCTGATCTGTGCCGAGACAAAAAGTATGCATAACATCAAAAGAAAATCCCCAACAATACGTAGTTAGTAAACATGAAATGAAAGTTGTATCTATTAAGTCCACTGTAATCCCATGAATATAAATGAGAAGATTCCGAACAGCTTTCGTGACGTCCTTTTAAACAGATAATGTGTAAAATTACTGTGAAACTAGCTTTGGCAGGGAAGTAACTGATGGTTAATAAAATGTTATGGCAGTAAGGGTTACTTTCTCACAACATGTTTCATAAACTCCATAATACTCGTACACTACCTTTTAAAATATGTGGTCACACACGTGTAAGCCTTCAAGTTGTTATTTGTGAGCAATTTTATGTAAAAACTAGCGACCCGCCCCAGTTTCGCATGGGATATGGCAATGCTGATACCAAATACTCTTCAGTTTATAAAAAAAAAATGTTATAAACCTGAATTTTGAAGCCCTTTCCACAGATACCCCAGGCGTATGGGTTTGATGAAAAATAATTATTGAGTTTCAGTTCTATGTATGAGGATCCCTCAACATTGAATTGTTTCTTTCCAATTTTTGTGTGAATATTTTAATACGGATCTAAATCTACTTACCAAGTTTCAACAGTATAGAGTTCTTATAGTTTCGGAAAACTGTCAGATTTACAGACATGACGTATCCAGAAGGGTTCCATTTTTGCCATTTGGCTATGGAATCCTACTAAAAAATCGGATTCCCTTTTAATTCTATTACCATAAAGTAAAATTCAAAATATTAACACATTCAAAGAAAATTGTCACTTCTATTAAGTCTAATGCAATGGGATGTGATAACATTAGTCGTCCAATGATTATTCCTATTATAGAATACATTCTTCCTCCTCTCACACATATAATAAATGTTTCTTTTGATACTGGCACATTCTCACTTTGGCAAAAAGCCTTTATTCGACCTCTCCCCAAGGTATCCAATCGATCGCTTCCCAATCAATTCCGCCCAATTTCTATTCTGCCTTATCTATCTAAAGTATTCGAGGCCTGTGTTTATAAACAATTTTCTACTTTTGTTCACACGAACTCTCTTCTCAGCACTTTCCAGTCCAGGTTTTAGGCCAGGCCATAGCTCTGTATCTGCTCTTCTCAAGGTGATGGAAGATATTAGGACTGGCATAGAGCAAATTAAAATAAGTGTTCTTGTTTAAATTGACTTTTCAAACGCTTTTAATGCTGTTAATCACCACATTCTCTTATGCATCCTCTCACATTGTGGCGCTTCTTAAGGGGCGGTTGATTGGTTCTCTTCCTATCTTCAGATCGCACGCAGTCGGTTGTTTCAGGGGACGTATACTCCGCTTCGTACAATTTGAGGGCTGGCGTTCCTCAAGGTAGCATTTTATCTCCTATCCTATTTTCAATTTTTATTGATCTCATAACACATCGTCTTCGCTGTTCGTATCATTTGTATGCAGACGATCTACAGCTTTATGCTCAGGCTGGCGTTGATGATTCAAATGAGACTATTGATAAGATCAATGAAGACTTAATTGTAATAAAATCTTAAACTGACCAATTTGGAATACACGTCAACCCAGCAAAGTGTCAGACAATCTTGATTGGTGGTCCCAGAATTAAAGCCAAGGTGGACACAGACAATTCACATTCAGTCATATACGATAATATCATTATACCATTTTGTAGTAATGTAAAAGGCCTAGGGCTTTATTTGGATTCAGCGCTTAGCTGGCAGCCTCAAGTTACCAGCATTTGTCAACGGGTCACTGGCATTTTACGGTCATTATATCGCTTAAAGAACTTTTTGCCCGCTGACATTAAGAAAGTGCTTGTACAGACCTTAATTTTTCCTGTCATTGATTATGGTGATGTGTGCTACCTTGACCTTAATGCAGATCTACTCAACAAACTTGACCGACTTCTAAACAACTGCATTTGGTTCGTCAACAATTGGCGAAAATATGACCATATCTCCGAGCATAGACTGGTTGAACTGGATGCCTATTCGGCAGCGTAGATACGTTAGAACATTGAATGCTCTTTATTCCATTCTCAGTGGTTCCAACACACCCAGCTATTTGAGTCTCTATTTTGAATATTTATGTGCTTCTCATGATAGGTCTCTCCGATCATCATCCAATTTGCTTTTGAAATGTCCGTCTCACCATTCCGAAATAATTCACGCTTCCTTTGTGGTTCAATCCATTCTACTATGGAATGCTTTGCCTCTTGAAATTAAAAGTCTACCAGCAGATTGAGTTTCAAAAATATATATATCAGGAAATATATATATCAGAAGATATATTATGACGTGGCATATTTCTTAGTTAATTATCATTAAATTTTATCTATTTATGATATCGTCATATGTATTAGTATATTATTATTAATTATATCTATGTTTTATTGTATTAGGCTTTGAAATAATTACATTTATTATTATTACTATATATATATATATATATATATATATATATATACATATATATATCATTTGTGTCATGGGTACATCTACCACTTTGCTTTCTGCACCACCTAAAGGTTGACTGTTAGAAAATGCCATAGGCATTCAGTCCGCCGTTGTACACATTGTACATGAAGTGTAAACAAATAAAAAAAATCACTGCTTACAAAATAAATAAAATATAATAGCTGGGAACCAAAACTTTTTAAGGCAATTTTTGATTAAGTACATGTGAATGTTTGAAAATATGGATAAATGTATATTGTTATTATTATTATTTCAATATAAAAAAACACATTTTTCGGATCCGTGTCGAACACTCGGATCGGTTTACTGACTACTACAAAATGAACGGCACGCTCGCTCGTATCCGAGTGGGAGGCGCCGCTAGCTATGGAACCGCCCCACTCGGACCCGAGTTGGGAGCACGGAATGTGTTAAGATGCAACTAAAAATATTGGAAGGTCTAAATACTCACACATAACGTTGATTTGAATTCTTTTACTGACAGAAGGCGGGACTCCATTGGTCGCTATACAGAGGTAGGCTCCCGACGCCGCTCGTTCCACGCTGGTCAAGTTCATCCACTCCCCGGCCCATTTCGATACTATAAAAACAAAGCTAGCGTGAATTTATGCACTCTTTTATAGGACAGCGCTTACATATCATGGCAAGCCATAGGACTAACGACTCAGACTAAGTTTAGTCAGTAGGCATTCGAGTCAAGTCAACTTGATTCGTCTGGAGATCCATAAGGATACTCAGCCTCAAAAATGTATGCAACACATTAGGAAAGAAGGATTTTGCTGTCTTGGGTGGGGATCATGTATCCATTCTCAAGCCTTTTTTTTTTCTATTTTTTTCCCCTGAAGAAAATGCATTAAATTGCATACCCCGGCTGTGGCGGGCTGGCGGTTATGTGGGGCTCTCCTCCCCAGAAGGGGGAGGCCTACCCACTAAAAACCTCAGGGATGGCCTTCCTCAGGCATGTAGGGAGCCCCCGGGAACATCAAGCTACTTCCGGGAACGCCCAGCCTTCGCTCCCCCGCCGATACAGGGGAGCCCTCCTCGGGGGAGGCTCACTACCTCCCCCGGTCTCCTCCACCGGCGACGCCCCCCGGCCACGGAAGGGGCGTGGTCCACCCCGGGTCGTCGTAGCGGTCGCGACTTCCTCGCGCCCTCCGGCGACCCGCGGCGGCGCCACAGCTGTGCTACTGAGCCCAGCGCCGCCTTCTTCGAGCGGTATCGGCCATCTCCCGACCCCGCTCGGCAGCCTCCTTCTGGAGCATCACTGGTTCACATAAGGAGGCCACAGCCCTCCAACCTCCCTCGTCCGCCAGCATTGCCGCAATCAATGCCGGCGGAGACAGATCTCGCCCGATCTCTGCGACCAAGACTCGGCGCTCGGAGGCCCACGCGGAATACTCCGCCAGCTTGTGCTGGGCCGAGTCGAGGTCGGATGCGCAGTGGTGGATCCATTCTCAAGCCTATGATTGTATTCCAACAAATTTTTGTCTAATAAATTGAGCGCTTTCAAGTTTTATTTCACTGATACTGTTCACGATTAATAATTTATATTTAAATCATAATAAAACCAAATGTATTAAATTTTCATTACCAAATATAAGAAAAGTAGATACGACTACTATGGTCAAAATCAATAATGAACTGGTAGAATTTCTTGTATTTACTAAACTCTTGGGTATTACTTTGAATCCGACTTTGCAATGGGATCCACATATCGAGACCCTATCAAATAGACTAAGTTCTGCAGCATATGGTGTAAAAAAATAAGATAACTTACAAATGTTGAAACGATAAGATTAATTTACTTCAGTTATTTTCACAGTGTTATGTCGTATGGTTTACTATTATGAGGATCGGCTGCTAGCATAGAAAGTATTTTTGTTCTTTAAAAAAAGAGCAGTCCGCACTATTTATAATTTACGAGCAAGGAATTGTCTTAAGAGATTAATATAATGACTTTAGCGGGCCAGTATATTTATGAAAATTTGTTTTATGTGTATAAAAATTGCAACACATTTCATACTAATTTTCAAATGCTTAATTTAAACCCAAGCAATAAAAATAAACTTGCCGTTCCAATGTACAGGCTACAAAAAACTAGAGGATACGTCCTGAATGGGTGGTAGGAGTGAAAAATTTGGACGATTCAAAAGAGCTTTCTATAAAGTCATATTTGAATAAACTTAATTTTGCATTTGTTTCATATTTAGCTAAAGACGAAAACAAAACCAATGTGTAAAAGCAACAACTACTTGTATAACGCAATGTTCAATTAAAAAAATCAAATATACATATAAAACATATAACGTCCTTCGTGTAATCACATGATAAATATTATTTTCGCCGCCAATGACACTGAACATTGCCATTGCCATAGCCAAATTCCCTCAATTCCTTTCGCAGTGCAATTAGTCGAATTAAAATTAGCTTTAAGCAAATTCACTTCATACTTGATGGTATCAAAAAAAAAAATGATGATGAAATATAACTACTAAATTCAATTCAATTTTGGATTACTTTAACATGGTTCAAATTCTCATCTATGCGTTGTTATAAATTGTATGCCACGCACATAATTATCATTGACTCAATTCTAGCGCAAATTTTTGTTATCATTATGTTGATTTCATCACAAATGCCTTCAGCGCTAATCGCTCATAAATATAATATTGTGCTTGGCTACAAAACTTCTAAAAGGTAACAATATAAGCAGTAATTGTTAAATTAACGCAACATTGACTTCCACTAATGAGCGCATCGCGATTACGTATTTAGCGACACGAGGCGAATTACCTTTTAATTGGGATGTGCCATGTCGTCTATTTTTTGGTTCTCGATGGGTTGGTATCTGTTGGAATTGTAATCGAGTATTGAATATTGAAAGTTATTGGCGCTGTAGTCTTGGCACAGACTGGCTAATCAATGCAATAAAATCTATCAGGTCAGCATAGTCGACTAAGGCTTAATCACTCTAACTTAGGCTTGAGTCATTATAGGAAGATATATGTATAGACTGTGATAATGTCGTGTAAAAAATTACAGAGTATTTATATCAAAATTACGTAAGCAATAGGTATTTATTGAATTTCTATCAATGTATAGGTCGCCACGACTAATTCTCCTAGAGTCCCTAGATTCTGGTGGTCTCCCAGACCGCATGGCAGTGTAGTCGCGAAGGCGGATCCTGTCATGTGCCTCGTATGGGCCTAGAGAATACTGGGGGTTTTAGTGGGTAGGCTTGTCCTTTCAGGCTGGACACACGGTCGCGCTTTGTCAGCGCGGCGCATTTCCCCTCGGAAAAAAAGGTTCTGGTGGTGGTCGTGGCTAATTTCAACTTTACTTTGTTTCTGGAAAGAGAACTGAAGGTTCTGCGCTTTGCCTGCCAACCGCGCGATTCCAGGCCGTTAGGTTCTAGTTCAGGGTGTCGACGCAAATTCAACGCGCATCTACTGGATCGGACGCTCAAAATCGCTGTGTCGTGGGTGGTGAAAACCAACCCAGTATATAATGGTATTGGGTATATATTTCACGGAGTTAACGAAGTCTGGGTCTTTGCGCTCGCCAACCAGCGCAGAGAGAGGATGAGATATGTGTTGTGTACTGTGTGGAGCGACACGGTTGTTAGTAGGCGGGAGGTATTGGTTTGCGCGGGTGATGGGGTCGGATGCGGGTCTGTTTGAAATATCCGCCGACGGCGATGTTGGGCCGAGATGACGAAAGACAAATGACGAACGTAAGGCAAATACCTATAATAGGGCCAGTTAGTAGGAGAGCACCTAGACGAGCTTCCTTGAGTCAAGTAAGAGATATACTGAAGGAAGGTCAGGTCAGTAGTACCTGTAACCAACGAGCATGCATGAAAATATTAATGAAAGACGAGGAAGTTAGGGAAGAATATTTGGTTCGTAGTAAGTGGAAAATTGAGATTTCTACCTACATATATTGTTTTCTTTATTATAGACATACGTGGCAAGACACTGGATTCTACATTTGATCTATATTCGTAAGAGCCTTATATTGTTCGGAACAGCGCCAGTTTCCATAGTACAACTGCATAAAAATATCTACATTCAAAATAGGAAATTGTTCACTAACACAGATTTTAAGAATTTTTATACGATATTTTATTTGCTATCATTCTTTACAACTGCAAGACCACACGGCATAAGCTCATTTATGCATATAAATAGCTCTAATTAGAATAAATTTAAAATGGCTCTACACATATTACTATTGGCTTTGTTAGAATTGACAAAAGCTGATCTTACCAACCATATGTAAAAATATCAACAAAATTGTTTAGCAGAAGACAAATTTCCTTGCTTGACTGGGGATTGTATATAGCAAGACTTCTACTATGCCGGTAATAAGATAGTGTAACAGAAGAAATTGTCAAGATTGCAAGATCATGACAACAGCACACTGTCTCGGCAGTGATAATTTCCTATGCAAGAACCATAAGTGATGCGTCCCAAGCTCGTAGTTGTGTAACACTATAATCTATTGTGACGATTTGAGCGATGATGTCAGAATTAACCCATAACAAATAAACTAAAAGTGAAATTTTAAAATTTTGCCTCACTTGGTTGATTGTCTCCAGCCGTGAATCAGTTAAAACTCCTTTATCAAAATGATTGGCTCATTGATAGAAAATAAGATGGCGTTAAATTAAATCATATTCAACTAGAGGGGTTAAAATAAAAATAATCACAGAAGAAATCAATCAAATTAAAATACCTAGATGGCTACAATGTAATTTTATTTTACTAATTCTAGGGATAACTTCCCTAACAGCTAGAAAAAAGTTATTTTACATAAATATAAGACAAATTATAAACTTAAACGATTACGCAAAGGAAAAAAACGAAATAAATGGGCAGATAATAAAATACTTAAACGGATGGAGTATTCCGTAACTAAAAAACATGAAATCTTTAATCAACATCACTTAAAATCTAGAGCGAATAACAAACAACTTAAAAAGTTATTTACAATAGATCGAGATTAGCAATGAATTTATTATTTCAGCTATAATTGAAAATAAAATGGTTTGTAAACTCTGAAAGGCATTCGAGGCATGTTAACTGAAAACTTTTACCAGCGCAAATCATTTCAATACTCATTTATTAACACTAGTACAATTCAGTCCCGAGTTAAATATTATTTTCGGTCAACAGCTGAAAGACTTATCACTTTACATGGAAAATATAATTACAGACCCACACTCAAAGTGAGTCCAATTCTCCCCACAATGACGCAGCTTCATCGGTTCCTCCCCGAACAACACAAGTGGACTGACTGCACATTAAACACTTGAGCTGATGGCTACTCTCAATTATATCTGCACTCGATACCCCGTCACTGGGATGTCTACCATTCGATGTCGCAAATGTAGATGGCTAGCCTTCGCCGTTCTATAAACAAAGTCCTCGAAACAGGATACAGGTCTCCATTCGGTCACGTCGGTGCATGACGTCTGGCCCCGTCCCTAATACTGCCACGGTCTCCAGTACCATATGGACTGAGCAGTGTTATTTACCCCGATGACAACCCCCTTCTCACACCGCCCACAATAGATCACAATATTGCACAGGAAATTATGATTCTCGGTACAGTCAGCTTGCCGTCACGAGCTTGTGCTCTTGACTAAAGTTTCGTTAAACCATAACCTTAATTACCGTCACAGTACAAGTCTTGATATATGCAATCTCCATTCAAGCTGGGGAATTTTTCTTCTCTTAAACAGTTTTGTTAATATTTTTGCATCTGATCGGTAAACTCAGCTTTTGTCAATATTAACATAGCCAATAATGAGTATAGAGCCATATTAGATTTATTCCAATTAGAGCTTTTTGGATGCAGAAATGAACTTATGCCATGTGGTCTTGCGGTTGTCCAGAATGAAAGGCAAATAAAATACCGTATAAAAACTCTGTGTAACCTGTGTTAGAGAACAATTAACTATTTTAAATTGAGATGTTTTTGTGTAATTGTTCTATGAAAACTGTCGCTATTAGGAATGATATAAGGGTCTTAAGAACGAAAATCAAAAATAGAATCCAATGTGTTGCCACGTATACCTCAAATGAAAGAAAACAATACATATATACTAGACCTGAGTCGATCGCGATTGATCAAATCACTGTGATTCGATCGCGTAGCATTTATGAATGATCGAGTCACGACCCACGAAAAGATTCGATCACCGAGATCGACTGGGTCACGGAACTCGGCCTAAGTCACGATCATTTATGTACCTGTGTATTGAAACAAATTGTTACAATTCATTTTCGTTTTTATCCTTGTAAATGTTTACTTACCACATTATGAAAAGTTAATAGTGGTAATTAATAGCAAATCAATCATTAAATGCAAAATGACCAATCGTGATGATTTAGATCCATTTACGAAAGCTTTAAGCAATACAAAAAAACAATAACAATTCAGTGAGTTTTTCGCAGAATTCAACTATGTATGACAGACGCGTATTTTATTTCATTTATAAAATTTACGTCTAGCAATGAACACTATGAGATATAAAATGTGTATATTAATATATTAACATAATCATGTAATAATCGTATCTAAAATATTTGAGTACCAAATTTTTCTCAGCCCAACCAAACGAGCGTGACCCAAAACGTACAATAGCCACCCGATCAGAGACCCGAGACCTGTTGAACACCCAACCCGCTACCTCAATCAATCGATCATTTGATCGAATCATTGTGATCAAATCACCAAGCGAATGGGTCGCGATCGACCGGGTCGCAACAAATGATCGATCGACACAGGCCTAATATATACATATAATCATGCCTCTTTCCCAGGTGGATATGCAGAGATCGCAGTTTTCCACTTGCTACGTCCCATACATACTTTTCTAGATTCCTTGACTTATGATACTTAGTTATCACGCAAACTCGTTGGTTACGGTTACGATTGATCTGAACTTCTTTCAGAATATGACCTATTTCGCCCAAGTAAGCTCGTCTAGGTCGTCGTCTACCAACGAGCCCATTCAAGTTTGACCTACAAATATATTTCGTCAGTCGCCTTTCGTCATCTGGGCCAAACATCGCCGTCCGATGGAAATTCCAACAGCTCGACCTAATCATCCGCGCAAACCAATCCTTCGCGCTTTCTAAGAACTGCGTCGCCCCACACACTAAACACCTGCGTATCTCACCCTCATTCCGCACTCCCGTCAAATATATATCCAGTACTGTCATGTACTGGGTTGGTGCCCACCACCCCGCGACACAGTGATCTTGAGAGTCCGAGCCAGTAGACGGGCGCTCAATTTGAGTCCACTCCCTTAGTTAAACCCCCTAAAAAGTAAGGCGCAGAACGTTCAGTTCTCGAGCCATTCACAAACACACTCCAAGTAGAGTTGAATATAGCTAGAGGAGTTTCAGTATAGGTCACTTAAAAAAAGTTGTTTTTTATTTTAGTTACGTGAACGAGACCACCAGAATCATAGCGGCTGCATTTAAAAGATATTCGAAATACGAAACAAAGATAGACCACAGTACCAAAACTATAGCGCCAACAACGTTTAATATTAAATTCTCGATGACAATTTCAACAGATACCAAACCAATCGAAAGCAAAAAATAGTCGATATGACACATCCCGATCCCGGATTCCATATCACGGATTGTGATTTAAATTGCTATGGGAATAGTGGAAAACTGTGGAAGAACATAAATTATTCTTTTTGTGGGGCAATATCGCTTTCCTCTGAAAATTCAATATATTACGTTGTATGAAGACAATTGCCTAATTTAAACAACTTTTGTTGTACAGTGATTGACAACATCAGTACTGATTGCAAGATCCGAAGCCGATTGTAGGTTATTTTCTGTTCGGCGGTGATAGGGGGTGGGGAGCCCGCCGAGCGGGGTCGGGAGATGGCCGATCCCGCTCGAAGAAGGCGGCGCCGGGCTCGGTAGCACAGCTGCGGCGCCGCCGCGGGTCGCCGGCGGGCGCGAGGAAGTCGCGACTGCTACGGCGACCCGGGATGGACCACGCCCCTTCCGTGGCCGGGGGGCGTCGTCGGTGGAGGAGACCGGGGGAGGTAGTGTAGCCTCCCCCGAGGAGGGCTCCCCTCTAGGCAGGGGAGCGGAGGCTGGGGGTTCCCGGAAGTGGCTTGATGTTCCCGGGGGCTCCCTACAAGCCTGAGGAAGGCCATCCCTGAGGTTTTTAGTGGGTAGGCCTCCCCCTTCTGGGGAAGAGAGCCCCACATAACCACCGGCTCACCACAGCCGGGGTATGCAATTTAATGCATTTTCCTCAGGGGAACAAAAAAAAAAAAGGGGGTGTGGAGCCCACCGTGGTACATCAGACTTGTTGCCTTATTAACATTGTTAATAGTAAAGACAATAAATCCATAGAATTAAAAAGGAATCCAAAATTATTTGGATTGAATTTAGTAGTTATATTTCATCATAATTTTTTTGGATTCCTTCAAGTATGAATTAAATTTTGCTTAGAGCTAATTTTAATTTGACTAATTGTACTGCGAAAGGAATTGAGGAAATTTGGCTAAGGCAATGGCTATGTTCAGCGTAATTGATGGAGAAGGCATTTATCAACCAAAAATAATATTTATTTTCTGATTACACAAAGGACGTTATATATTTTAAATATATATACGTTTAATTGAAAATTGCATAAAATTAATTCGAAGCTCTTCTCACATTGGTTTTGTTTTCATATTTAGCCAAATCAATACATAGTATAAAACAAAGTCGCTTTCGCTGTATGTCCGTATGTATGCTTAGATCTTTAAAACTACGCAACGGATTTTGACGCGGTTTTTTTAAATAGATAGAGTGATTCTTAAGGAAGGTTTGTATGTATAATAAATGCATAATATAGTAGAGAAACACTGATAAATTTAAAGGTTTCTAATGTGATGTCGTATATTGCAAACGCTGGCTGAGCCCTACGAGATAGACCAAAATAATGTACTACAGTATTGTACAACTTACAAAAATCCACAAAAAAGTCCGCGATGGTATATGTCTATCTCTTAGGGATAACCCACCATAACCATTTTTTCACTGCACCCGTGCGAAGCCGGGGCGGGTCGCTAGTATAAAATAAAACAACAGGCATATGGCATGCTGGGATATTTGTAGTTTGTTACTAAGGATTTTAGTGGGGTAGTCAAGCCCATGAATTGACTTGTCGCATAGTATGACCGGGTACTGCATCTGGTTGACGGCGAGTAATAACTTATTGTTTAGGAAATTACCCGTCACCGCCATATAGAATTGGACAGCTATCGTATCGGCGTTATTATGGGACTGCAAAACGTACTTTTTCTAAGCAGTAATATGTTGATGCATTACAAGAAGTCTACTTGCTTTAATAAAACATCAAGTATAATTATCATGATAAAACATTGCTATTAAACTTCAACATTCACTACAGACCTTTGTCTCTTTGTTTGCTAAAACATTGTGATGTATACGAGTATTTAAAATATTTGTAAATATAAACAGATATTGGTATTATGTTTACTGAACGCTTTGTGTCTTTTTAGTGTCATGAATTTACTGTCAGTATTTTGATATATCATTATTCTCTCAGTTTAATTTGTCGATGTATAAAAATTACGTGATCGCATTATTTTAAATTATCGATATGGGCACTTTTAGGTTGGTCTAAAAATTATATTACAAGATCATATACAACGCAATCCCTAAATCAGTTCTAATATTCGATGAAAGAGGAATGAACAAAACAGTAGAATGCCACAAAATTTTATTTATGTGAAAATGAAAATGAGACAAAATGTATCAAGCGACCGTCTTGTATCGTTTTGTAAAACCTATCGCGAATAAAATTCAAAAAATGGGTCGTGGGCTTGCAATCCGAACTGTGAATTTTAAACGGTGAAACAGAAATCTCAACGACGACCATTGGTCGACAACTAACACTAATGGTCGACCATAATGTGGCTGAAATTAAAAGCAAACAATAATCATTTATGTACATATATTTAATGTTCTTTAAATTATCAAATAAATCCTTTCACCTGCTTCAAACTTATCTCCATTTAACTGTTTCAATTATGGATAAGTATAGATCTAGATTATTATGATAATGGAACAGACTTAGCGAAAGTTTTGCCAAGTCTCCTAGTTACAGATGCCTTTGAGAATGTCGAAGATGTTTGCCGTTGTAATATGCAAATTGCTTTACGCTTATCGCTCTACGTCTCTGTCGATATAAGCGATTAATCTTAACTTTGAATATTCAATCGGTCGCGGTTTTACATTTGCGATCTTATCTCTCATATGATTTAAGTTCTGTAAACTAAATTAGTTCCAAGAATAAAGATAGGTGTAGAAGGGATATAAGGAATCCAGAATTATATTTTAGGGGCAATGTATAATTTCCAAACCTATTTCAAAGATAAATAATGAACATTATGACTAGGACAATAGAGATTATACGTTTAGACTTAAAAGGTTCAAGTTAAAGTAAACAGATAAAAGCAGAATAGGATAGATAAAAGAAGAAAATGATACGCTACTAGCAGTGTCCGCGACTTCGTCCGCGTGGAAAATTTGATATTTTTCTAAAAGATGCATAAAATATGCATGTAGTAGAAAGCGGTTATTTTAATATTACACACAGACACTTCAATTTTATTCATTTGTATTGATTTAATCATGAGACACAAGTTTCATCTAAAATGCCTGGGTTAAGCAAAGAATTCAATGTTTATGTTGCTCGTGAAATAAATAATTGTGCTACAGAGAGACACACTCCATCTTTCATGTCTACCTACGAAACAAATAAATAAAAGGCAATGGATAAAACTTATTTCCACGTGGTATATATATACATATGTGTGTGTATTGATTTATTAAAAGCACGTATAGCATTGTTATTATGTACTTATTATTTCATAAGTAAAAAATTAAATAAAAGTTGCACAAAAAACTTTCCTTCGTTTTGGTGGGCTGGAAGAGATCTCTATTACAGGTAAATCCACCACCAATATTGTATATATTCTTTCTTATATATTTTACATTATGTCTAATTGTGCAGTAAAGTGTTATAGTATAAAGATGATAGCATCAAAGTTTCCAAAGTTAGCGCTTCTCATTGACAAATTCAAAGATTATCAGCTACACCTTTTTTTTTTTTTTGTTCCGCTGAGGAAAATGCATTGAATTGCATACCCCGGCTGCGGAGAGCCGGTGGTTATGTGGGGCTCTCCTCCCCAGAAGGGGGAGGCCTACCCACTAAAAACCTCAGCGATGGCCATCCTCTGGCGTTGTAGGGGGCCCTCAGGATCGAGTGTCGCAACTGAGGACCCCCGGCCTTTGCACCCCTGGGTGCGTAAGGGGAGCCCTTCTCGGGGAGGAGTGATCTTGCCGCCTCCTCCCCTCCAACTTCCTACGACGTCACCCCCGGCCATCCGGGGTGAGGTCCCTCCCGGGTCGACTCCACGGGCACGAACTGCGTCGCGCCCGCCAGCGACCCGTGGCGGCGCCTCAGGCCAGGCTATTTGGCCCGAGGCCGCCTTCTTCGAGCGGGATCGGCCATCTCCCGATCCCGCTCGGCGGCCTCCTTCTGGAGCATCACCGCTTCACAGAAGGAGGCTACAGCCCTCCAACCTCCCTCATCCGCCAGCATTGCCGCAATTAACGCTGGCGGAGACAGATCTTGCCCGATCTCTTCGACCAAGACTCGGCGTTCGGAGTCCCAAGCAGGGCACTCCGCCAGCGTGTGCTGGGCCGAGTCGAGGTCAGATGCGCAATGGTGGCATCGTGTCGTGTCCTCCCTCCCTATTCGACTCAGATACTCACCGAAACAACCATGTCCGGTGAGTATCTGAGTCAAGCGGTAGGTGACTTCCGCCCTCCCGCAGAGCCAAGCTTCGAAGTGCGGGAGAATCGCACCGACGGCGCGCTGACGTACGCAGCCCCCACGCTCTAGCTGCGCACGCCAGGCCCTCTCGGCCCGTCGGTGCAACTCCCGTCTGTGCATTCCGTGCGCTGGTGCCGGGGGACTCCCCCCGTCGCCCCCCCGACCGACATGGCGCGGTGCGTTGTACATCACCGCGTACATGTCGGCCAGGATCTCGAAAGGGGGGGACCGCCCCAGAACCGTCGCCGTTTCTTACGAAAAAAAGAGTATTAGTTATCATTAATTACTATGAACGTGTATATAAATCGTTTGGCAAGTTATAGACAAATCCACGAATATTTAATTTCATGATCTAAGCAGAGTTATCATTAAATTCAAACTCTCAAATATTCCACTCAACAGCAAAACTGTCTAATCATTTCACCCAGTTAGGAGATGTATTAAACTGGAATCAAAGTTTAAGCGCGTCCCTTGAAATAGATAAAACTTCACAAGTTTTAATTATTTGTTCCCCAGCACCGCGTAAGAATTTCATCGATGTAAATTACCAGGATTACATTCAATTTGCGCGCTGCCAACTAAGTTACGCTTTGTTCGCCTGCATTAATTTAAATGTTCACAAACAATTGAAACTACACAGTTTCGCTTATCAATGAGAAATGCCAATACACCTGTAGTTTTGTAGTTTGTGTTAGTTGTCGCACAGTTTAGCAGGTGGTCAAACTAGGGAATTGGTTTTCGACCAAACTCGCTCCCGCACCACTTTGATTTCAAATAGGCGTGAATTTTTGGGTGGTGCTGGCGAGTTTTTATTAAATTTACAAGCTTGAACCTAAAAAAAAGACGATAAGACATTTTACAATTTCCGATATATATATAAATGCCTTGGACTCAGTAGAAAGGCGAGCTAGAAAACTTATCGACGACGAAATACTTATAAACTCACGTCTTCAGAGTCTAGAACACCGTCGAAGAGTTGCTTGCCTTTCGGTTTTCTATAGGTTGCATTTCGGAGAGTGTGCGTTGGAATTACATGAGTTAATTCCACCCGCTCCTTTCCACCACCAGTCAACCAGACGTAGGCTTAACTACCATCCTTACGTGGTGGACTATCCTCTTACACGTACAAAACGGTTCCAGTCTTCGTTTTTAATACGAACAGCTAAGATGTGGAACTCTTTGCCGACGTCTGTGTTCCCGGAACAATATAATCTTACGGTCTTCAAGTCACGAGTGAATAGGCATTTGCTAGGTAAGCGTGTTCCATCCTAGTCCTCATCGTCACTTACCATCAGGTGAGATTGTGGACAAACGCAAACCTATTTTAAATAAAAAAAATAAAAAAAAATATGCCATTCTCTATGTTAGCTTGTACGTTTTGTGTTGTACGACATTTTAATTATTAGTTAAAATTATCATTATAAACATTTGATTCAAAAGCTTTGGGTCACCGTGAAATATCTATAATTATAACGAGGATTACGAAAGGTAACTCACCCATGTCACTGATAACTTGACTGAAAGTACAAGACAAGTAGAAGAGACAAAATGAATTTGTTTGTGTTCATGCATATCCTATTTATGTATATATATATAGGATATGCATTTTGAATCTATTAAGAAAAGTAAAGAAATCCTCGATAGCTTGGAGCGGCTGCAAAATGTAGATCAGGTTCATTATCAATCTGCGTAAGTTTGTCCATGTTTCTAACTATCGATCTCGACTAAAAGGGTCACCTATTAGCTAGCGCAGATATTTAAATGTTTTATCCCTATTTTACAATGTTTTGTATCTTCCAACATCACCGTCCTACTTTAAATCTTTGTTCACTTTTTGTTCCCATTCGTCATGACGTACTGACCTTCTAATTTTAATCGGACTCTTGATATACCACCTGTACAAAGTACAATATCGTGTTAATTCCCGTCATACATTTATATTGATTATGCAACACGAAAGTTTGAAAGTTAGTGTACAAAGTACAGTGCAAATTGCAATTATAAGATTTTATATTTATTGTCAATTGTGCACTTTGATCGCGACCTACAAATAGCGGTGCAATGAACTGCTGTTGCCGTAATGCTTAAAATTATACATAGTTTTTAATTAGTGTTCAATTAGAAATCGTGACAACAACTCTCGCCTTGCCCTTTTAATTTATTCTTTTTGGCACTCATTGACATTTGACATTAAGTTGACATTTAGATTTAATTGACATCAACCCCCAAACACCACCCCGAAGTATCGATTTTCTTACATCTCTTATTCGGCTTATGCCGTCCGTTTATGGAACTCTCTCCTTGAGAGTTAATACTCAGCGATTGCGCTCTCCTAATGGAGAGCGCAATCTAATGGAGTCCTTTAAGAAGCAAGTACGTATTTACTTCCTGTCAAAGATTCATTAACTTAAAATAGTTATAGCCTATTGCCCTGTCCAATTACTGCACCCATCCTCTATTTAAATCTCCTTTTAGTATTTCACTGGTCTAAGGTTGCCTGGAAGAGATTGCTGTTTAGCAATAAGGCCGCCTGTTGTAAATTTGTTTTTTGTTGTATTTTCTTGTCTATGTTCTTGTTTTTGGTGTATAATAAAGAATTATGTATTGCGTAAACAGCTATTTTTGTGTTCACATTTCAATAAAGAATCATTATTCAATTGTTTAAATTATGATACTTGTTAGTAAAAAGAAATAATTTCTAATACAAAATAGCCTAGCGTTAGGAAATTATAACAGGGAATATATCGAGGGTGCAGCGTTCAAACCCGATAAATGCGAAAAAATCGGAATTTACGTTTTATAAACCACTAAAACCATATTTTTTTGCTTTACCTAGTGACATTTACAGTTAAACTGATTTGTAAGTGTAACATAGAGATATACAAACCAAATAACCCTATAAGTGCATGATTAATACATTATTTTAGTTAAAAATACTCTAAAGCTACTTAATGGCTTAACATCATAAATTTGTTTAGCGAGAGACCCAGATAAAAAGTATTTATTGGCATTTAGAGCAAAATAAAAATCAAGTAATTCACACTAACACTAAAGATAAAACCAGATAACTTTATTTAATCTATTTTTACTTGAGAAGAAATTCATGAAAAACATTTTTTTTATATATTAAAAGCAGTTAAAAATACTTATTGGATTTTATTTGCAGGTGATTTTTCATGATTATACGTTATAAGATTATATTTCAGCCCTCTTACTCTGGGCTGTGCACAAAATTGATCATCTTCAAATAATTGAACAAAAATTCTTGGAAAGTAGGCTCAATGCATGCAGCCATTTGAAAATGCTTCCAAAAACTTAACAATCAGTAGTGTATCAGAGTGGAAAAATGTTTTTAAGACTGCCAGAAAAAAGAAAACAAAGTTTATAAAAAACAGATCAATCAAAAAAACAATTGAGGTAGATATCTACAAAGTAAAAGAATTTAAATATAATGAGATGTTGAACCTAAAAAAACTAAGTACTTTACTAATGAAAAATAAGAACAAAGATAATACAAAAGAAGCTGTAAACTAGCTAAAAATATAAAAATATGCTATATAAAAGGGGATCTTAAGATATATTTCAACTACGATATGAGTGACGATTACCGTCACATAGACATTTTCAGTAGCACTCAAACTACAACAAAAAATGATTTAGTAGCAATGTGTAGAAACACATTGCTACTAAATGTGTAGAAAAGCTAAACCAGGCAAGCCAGCACATGAAGTTTCCTCCTATAGGCCCATAAGTCTTTTATCAATCACTGGCAAACTATTTGAAAGAATTCTGCTTAAAAGACTAAAAGAGCACATTGGTGAAATTATTCC
Source organism: Scirpophaga incertulas (assembly GCA_036419045.1). Lineage (NCBI taxonomy): Eukaryota > Metazoa > Arthropoda > Insecta > Lepidoptera > Crambidae > Scirpophaga > Scirpophaga incertulas. The sequence continues at coordinate 1,265,424 of CM071638.1, forward strand.
TAGTCATCAATTTGGCTTCCGTGAAAGCCACAGCACGATAGAACAAGTACACAGACTCGTTGATACAATAAGTAGATCACTGGAACAAAAACAGTATTGCTCAGCAGTATTTCTGGACATCAGTCAAGCCTTTGATAAAGTATGGCATCAAGGTTTGCTTTTTAAGATCAAACGAATGCTACCAAATTCATACTTCGAAATATTGAAATCATATCTTAGTGATAGGTGTTTTGAAGTTAAGTTTAATAATGAATGCTCACAACTACACAAAATCGAATCAGGAGTGCCACAGGGTAGTGTGCTGGGACCAGTTTTGTATACAATATACACTGCAGACATACCAACAATGGACAGCACTGTAATCGCAACCTATGCAGATGATACGGCGATATTAGCTAGACATGAAAACCCAGTAACAGCCTCTGAAATCCTGCAAAAGCATTTAAATGAAATTGAACAGTGGCTCATAACGTGGCGAATCAAAGCGAACCAAAGCAAGTCTAAACATGTAACATTCACATTGCGCAGAGAAACTTGCCCATCAGTAGTCTTGAATGGGGAGGAAATACCCATGGATGATAATGCCAAGTATAATACTTGGATAGACGACTTACATGGCAAAAACATTTGTGGACCAAACGGAAGCAACTGGATATAAAACTCAGGGACATGTCTTGGCTTATAGGAAGACATTCACAACTGAACGCTGAGTGTAAACTCAGTGTACAAGTGCATACTAAAGCCAATATGGACTTACGGAATACAGCTATGGGGGACAGCTAGTAACAGCAACATCGACATACTGGAAAGGTTTCAAACCAAGACACTTAGAGCCATATTTAATATTCCTCAGTGTATGAGCAACCGTTACATATATCATGACCTAAAACTACCTACTGTGAAACAGGAGATAGCACGGTACAGTCATATGTATCAAAAAAGACTCTCAAGACACAAAAACGTGCTAGCCCTCAACTTATCGGGTCAAAGGGCTTTACAATACAGAAGGTTGAAGAAATATGGAGTTCCCAGCCTTCTAGATAGATTCATCAGCGGGAAAGAGACTCCTCGGCTTTGAGAGACTCTCTGAAGACAAAACAAATTCAGATTAAACGTCAACCAAAGAAGTAGCCCATTGTCATGAGACAGATTGCTACGTAGCAGAGAGAGAAAAAAAATGTGTAGAAAAGAAAAATTCCCAGATGAATTTCATGGGTGGATACATAACATGAAAACATTCGAGGACCAAGGTGTATCTGAAACCGACAGTGACTAATTAATTTCTGGCAATATCTTTTGATTTTTAATTAATAAAGTCAGTTCAGCCAATAGACGCCCACTGTTGGACATAGGCCTCCCCCAAGGATCTCCACGCAGATCGGTCCTGCGCTGCAACCGTCCAGCGCCTTCCCGCGATCTTCATCAAATCGTCGGTCCACCTTGTGGGAGGCCTACCAACGTTGCGGTGTCCAGCATATGCCTGCCACTCCAGGACCTTTCCGCCCCAACGGCCGTCAGTCCTGCGAGCAATGTGCCCCGCCCATTGCCACTTAAGGTTCGCAATTCTTCGGGCTATGTCGGTGACCCTGGTTCTTCTGCGGATTTCATCATTTCTGATTCGATCACGCAGAGAAACTCCGAGCATAGCCCTCTCCATTGCCCTCTGGGTGACTTTGAGCCGCCTTATAAGGCCCATTGTGAGTGGCCAGGTTTCTGTTCCGTATGTCATCACTGGCAACACGCACGAATCGAAGACTTTCGTCTTGAGGCACTGCGGTAGATGGGCCGAGAATATGCCGCGTAGCTTCCCAAACGCTGCCCAGCCGAGTCGGATCCGCCGATTTACCTCTTTCTGGAAATTGGACCTACCTAGTTGGATTATTTGTCCCAGGTAAACGTACTCGTCAACAATTTCCAGTGTAGAGCCTCCAACCTTCACAGGAGTGGGTGCTACATGGTGATTCGACATGATTTTCGTCTTGTCCATGTTCATTTTAAGACCCACTTGTTGTGAAACTCTACTGAGGTCTTCGAGCATTATGCCCAAGTCTTCCATGGTGTCGGCCATGACTACGATATCATCAGCAAAACGAAGGTGCGTCATGTTCTCGCCGTCATGTTAATTAATAAAGCCAACAACTAATAAACAAGTTCATTTGATTTTGATGTAAAACCCAATAAGTCGTCCCCCTTATTTACAATTTTGAATTTTTTGTAAATATTTATTATGTAACGTACTCTAAAAAACATGTAAAATATTATCATAGATATATTTTTTTTCTAATTATATATGTACTATGCATTTATTTCATATGTAAACCTTATTTTTATTGCTAGCAAACTTCAACATTGATTATCTCGGTAACTACTTTTTGGCACTTATCGGGTTTGAACGCTGCACCCTCGATATGCTTTGTAATAATGGTATGGAACTGTAATAACGGTAACCGTTAAGCCACGTTAAGCCACATCCTTTGAAAAGGCAATCCCGAATGAAAAGAGCCCTTAAAAATTATATGCGTTACAGAAGAATGGAAAATTGGCAGCCACGTTGTTTGAAGAAGAAAGCGAATCCACCACGATAAATTATGTATGCCAATAAAAAATTCATTGCTCTTCCACTTATTTCCATTTTCCACGGCGGAATAACTAGTTTTGCGAAAACAGCATTGTAACACGGAGGAAGTTTAGTCCGTGTTGTACCGACAATGTGACAGTTTCCTCACAACGCTTTGTGCCGTCCAACTTTATATAAAACTAAAATGTATTATCATTTCGTTGACACAATTAGCTTCGGGCGCTGTGTGGAACAGCACCATTCCAGCTTGTGCTCCTTCCTGCGGACAGTTTGAGTTTATTACCGGAACAGTGTAACAAATCATTTGTATAATTTTCTTTGCAACTGTGTATAAAATCTTATGATGACATTAAATTTTATTCTCAAACACAAAACCCATGAAAGGATCGAAACTGCCATCTCATGGCACGTCGGCGTCGATGGAAAAGAAATCACTAGCTATTTGTTTGGACTCTATCCTGCATGTATCTTTCAGTCTGAACTGTATGCACCTCAGTACCAATACTGATACAAACCCCAAACACCAACCCCAAAACAGACCAGCAAGATGCTGGCCAAAACAAACACTGCAGGTAAACCATCACTTTTAACAAGATACTGGTGGCTTATAACAGCGATAAAATGAGAGTGACTTACAACTGCTCATCGGCCGTGTTACTGAGAACCCGATAGTAGTAATTACTAAGAGCACTTTATGCTAGAGGGCCAGATTCTGGAAGCAACAAATAATATTACCAGAATATGGTTTTCTCAAGTATGGAATAAACTAACGATCAGATAATTGGAGAGGATGCGAGAGGACATTGTAACTTCTGAAACTTTGAAATTAAGTAAGACAAGATAATCACCAGAACATCCACGACAGCAAGTCAAAGTGAGTACATTACAGTCCTTGAATCTCGGTCCATTTTATGGCTGAGGATCTGGAAAGAGACGTAGACGATATGCTGTCGATAAACTGCTACTGTCTCGGAAATTTTCATAGTGGTGCAAGCCTTTAAGAAGTATCTACCGTAATTTTTATGTTTTTCTCGTTTCACTAAAACACCTAAACGCAGACCTAACTCAGATCTTATTGTCCTGATAGAGAGCTGATTGATTGACGGCACTTTGATCTCTACGATACCTATCTTTTTTCGCAGCGTTCTTTTCAAACATATAAATCACCTCTAGAAGACTATAACTGTTTAGAGATAAAGCTAGGCTTTGAATTTCTTATTTTTGCTCCATTTTTCTAAGGCAAATAAGTTATTGAATTATTATGATTGTATTCTACAGAAAACAGGAAACGGAAAAGAACTTAATTTTACTAGGTGATGTAAGCCTTTATATTTGTTCTATTTTACCACAATAGGACTATTCCAGTTACCTAAATCTACTAAGCGAGCACCAACTATTACCAGCGATGACCCAGATCAACAAGAAGAAGTGATTGTCTTGACCACTGTTTTATAAAAGGAACACGCTCTTGATTTAGTTTGTGCTTCTGATGTAACAGACAATTCAATATATATAGTAAGAGCAACTCTAAAGTCTATAGAAGATGCACTCAGTTTTCTAGAATGGGTTCGAGTAATAAATTCTTGTTACATAAACGTGACATCATCTACATTCACCATAATCATAGATTCAGCTATTTCTAAAACACTACATAAAGTTTTACCAGCCACTAAATTTGACTTATAGCCGTGGATCACGTCTGGGCTCATAAGATGCTAAAAACATAGGGACCGCCTTTATAGTCAAACAAGTAAAAATCCTCACAACAGCGTTATACACACAATATAGAATTTTCGTGAACAGCATCTTAAACAATCTTTAAACGAACTACGAAGCTCAAATGCTTTCTATTAGCTTTGGTCAGTCATTAAGGACATTTGTCACATCGGCAAAAACTCAAAACAGCTAACTGACTTAAGTTCAAAACAGAGAAACGCCATAGCTGTTCTGAACCATTCCAATAATTACTATGTAAGCATATCTATAATCCTTGCAAATGAAATTATAAACAAACTTTTAACCACACAAGTTTTTGTGGCAGTGGAGGATCAAACTGAGAAGTTGATCTCAAAATACTTTATAATGTCAAAACTGATGAAAGCGAAGTAGGAAATCTTATTGGTTATCATCAAACAGTACTCCATGAATCGATAGATGCTCTTCTTCAATCATAAAAGAAATAAAAAATACATACTTACACACAAAGCCACGTCATTACGTCTGCAATTTAAGTTTGTTAATAAAAAATGCTTAATGCGTATGTTTCGCAACAAACTGTTATACAGTTTCTCGAAGATGTATTATGTAATACAATTAGTTATTTGTGATAAAATAAAATAAATCATTAACCTATTATTATCGAATGATAACCGAATAATAACCTTTCTAATTATTGTTTAAGTTAATTATATAATTCAGTTCCCTAAATATACATTATCAAAAGAAACAAGTTATTCCGTATATACTTTATGTCAATTTAAAGCTCTCTCTTAGCTTCATTTCGCCTGTAGTAATTGATGATATGTCGGTTGGCGATCAATCTAAATCTTTAATTATAGAGGACAGTTTTATTAAGGCAATATCATAACGTATTTAGCCGTCACTTATCAAGCTGAAAGAAATATATCGGACAAAAGGCATTTTAGATTCCGTCACATTGCTAAGTCGCCCTTACATAATGCTGACTGACATAAAGAAAACGTTACTATAGGTCTGTTTACGATTCTACTTCTATATTTTTTCGAACTATCTACATTTCATAATAAGTTTGTTTTGTTTCAGCACATCAGCATTCATTTATATCATCCAAGTCCCTGTCGCTTTATATTCCTTCCCACGTTCACTTGTTTTATAAATTGCTTACATAATTGTTTATATATGCCATAGACAAATAAAGGTTTACTTGAGACAACCTAGCTTTAAGAATTGTAAAGTTTATATACATTATGTCAGTGTGTATCATATTAGTTGTCCTAATTTAATGAATAAATAAATTATCATAATTATTTGGTTTTACTGTTCTTTCCTGATATAAATAATATTCTATATTTATATTATCACCTTCGTTATACAATACTGTAGTTCAATATGTTTTTTTTAACAACACGGATTCAATCAGAAGGCTTGCCTGACATATATCATTTCTTTTATAGGTTATTTCCTTTGTAAAAACATTGCACAAGGAGTAAATAGGGTTTGCCTGGGTTCATGTCAGGTCACAGCTCATACTCGTACTTCCCCACCGACGTTTTTAAATACACTTTTGAATTTCTTTACAGATTAAATGGTGACTCCGTAAATTCTAATTAGCAATTTGATAATATTTCATAAGGAAACATAGGCGATGAGTTATGACTTTTTTGTATTGCTGCGCGCGCATCGTGGTTTAGCAGACAAGAATGTGAACACTGTGATTCTGTAATTATACAAAACGTAATACGTATTTAATTATTATTATGTGTATTATATTTTTTATTATTGCACTTAAATTTAATTTATATTTGAATAACTCCTTGTTTATTAGTATTTTACTTTCTGTCGGGGGGTGTTTGTAAAGCATATAAATATTTTATCAGGTGTTTCCTCAGTCAGTCCTCATTCAGGTGGTTACCTCACGATATTTTCCTTCACCGTAGGGGTGTCAGATAAATTATCATACCAATAACACATCGGTACATACCACAATTGACAAGTTTCCCGATTTGCCAAATCGATTTGTCGAAATTATACCAATTGGTAGTCCCCATGACCTCCGCCGAAATGAGGGAAAGGAATACAGCGGTGCACAACTCCCACTCCACTTACACCCTTCTTTCCCTCCCCGTTCGGTGTTGATGTTGGTCCCTGGCGCAAGGAGGGACAGTGCGGGGACCAACATCTTCCTCGGGGTAGGCATTTCTTCCGCCTCAAAAAAAGGCCTCCCGATTTTAAATAGGCCACAGTGATGAGACCACAGCGCCATAGATTCTTGGATTCATTTGCAATTCATATAATGCCCTCAAAACATGGTGCTTACAAATTGCCCAGAGTTCTTGAACAATGAAATCAACAGTCATTTTAATTTACTGATAGCTTATAATTAGCTCCTCAACCTCGGACATTTGAACACACGTAACTTTTAATAAACATTCCAACATACTGTTTGCTGTCTTTTTTATATTTCATTAAAATAAATAATTCATTACATTCATCAAAAAATAATTTAATAATTGAAATATGTACTGTTATAAAAAATAATAAAGGTTTTGCCACTGACATTAAAATTGAATCGCGCCTGAATTGAATTGTGCTTACTATAGTTTCGCGTGCAATCATAGAAATATCTTCCAGTTAAAACGCGAGAATAAACATCACATAAAAAATAACTTTAATAAAAGTGGAGCAGTTATTACTATTCGAGTTGCTCTGGGCTGTTGGGACCAATTACAACTTGCATGAGTTAAATGTTGTTCGAAAAACATGTTTGTCGCTTTTGTGAGCACGCCATTTGCTTCATGTACTGTATTGAAAATATAAAAATGTCCAACATTCGTTTTTTCTTGTAATGTTCGTTCGTCAACGTAGATTTCTTGAAGCTTTTTTCTTTTGTACGAATTTCTCAATGGAACGTTATATGATTGGACAATATAATTGTTTCTATAAAGGACATTATCGCTATGTATTGCTTCTGAATCAGTCTGCCCAGGTTGGTTTTCTTGCTAGTTCTTTTATGTATAAGGTTTCTCACTATAGATTTGTGAACAAAGGCCGTAGCGTTTCTCAGGTTCAAGGATTAGTCTAAAAGAAATTGTAAATTAATAAAATTTGATTTATCTTTTAAAATTAATAATAACATACTACATGTTGATACTCCTGTTCTATGGATTAGTATGTATTGTTGGTTAACTACATGTACTAGAGGTAATTCAGATAATTGTAGTTACGCGAAGGCCGATGGATATTACATGTGCTGAGATTCTTGCCATGCAGAATAGCATCGTAGACGTCGCACCTACGTGACCTTACGATTACGAAGGTGCGACGTCAATATTCTTTTTGTTATCTTCACTCAAGACGAGAAAGGATCATATAAAAGAGACAAATTCAGCATCCAGTGGCGAACCACAGAGCAGAGGAGCAACTCTGTCCACGATAGTATACCCCAAGCGGTGATTGCCATGGCAAGTCCTGCAGTTGATTCTACCGGGCAGGTCATTCGATGCCTGATAGCATATTACAGCAAAGCTACGGACGCAGAGCTATAATGATAAAATTACGCTCAGATCCCAAATACGTGCAGCGATCTAGAAACACTAGTAAGAAAAAAAGTATGAATGAAAGTAAAAGAGAATATATATAGATTTTGTAAAATGTATATATGAGTGGGTGTGAGTATATATTTTATGACTATATTATATTTAAATGAATATAATAATTAATATTAATTCATTACAATTCACCTTATATCTAATCCTACATGAAAAGGAATAATGGAAGAGGCATGGATCACAAATCCTTGGAGTGTAAATCGGTATTTAAAAAAGATCTGTGACCACTTAACTTCGGGGCAAATACTGTACAGCAAATACTATACAGGGTTACCTGGTAAGTCGTGCGAACCCCGTTAGGGGGTCGTTGTTCCCACCATTTCTGACAGATTTCCCCTTGGAACCCCGCCCCCCAACTTAACCCTTTTCATATATAAGGCTTTAAGGCATTATAAGGCTTTAAAGACTTTTTTGAAAAAATGACCGATTTTTGTCTATTGGCCCATTTTTTTTGTTTATTATAATTCAAATATTTAGTTTTCTACTATTTTTGTGTAGCAGATTAGTTTGTTCATCATAATGCAAAATAAAAATAGAGTTACCTCAACTAAATATGTTGTAGATAGAAGATTGATAGTTATAGCATCAAACAAAAATCAGTACAAATCAAACTTTAACCAGCAATAGTAAAAAAAAAATCTATGACACGTAGGCTGCAGACACCTTTAAAAATATCTACGTTTCATTAGCTATTCAACAAGGTATAACAAGGTACGCTGCTATTAACCCTGCAGGTAACCCTGTATATATGAGTAGACAAGAGAAATTCGGCGGACAAGTAAATATTGAACACACCCAACGTTTGATTGTTGATCTTGAAGTGCCTGGAATCTTCTCGTCTCCAGGCGATGGCTGGAGGCGGTGTCCCAGAGGCTACACATCTTAACGCCGCATTTTCACCTTCCTTCACCAAAACCTCGCCGCTGCTGGCCTCGTCATCAATGTCAGGTGGGACTGTGGACAATAGGAGAGTTTTGAGTGCCTTATAAATTAATTTAAAAAAACAAAACTCTTAGGTTGTAGCAGAATACCAGTGCTTTGCTCACATACTTTTGTGGGCAATTCTAATCACTGAGCTACGACCTTTTTACACTTCTACAGCAAACACAGCTCTTGGTTTTTTTGTTTTAAGAAAATGTTATTTTAGTTTCTTTATGTTCCTTTATTTGCGTGTGATGAAGATGTTTCGTAATTAATTTTTTTATCTATCTAATTTTATACTAATCGATTTCATTATCTTTGAATATTTGGAAAAAGTAAGATGCATTATAACGAATTGGTCCTGTTATGAAAACCATGTAAATTTACATTTTCTATATAACATCATTTTGTAATCATTTTATAAACCACTAAGTTATATATATATATATTGAAAGTGTTCAATATATATATAATTTGGTAGTGACCAAAATAAATACTATTGTGTTTAGGTATTTTGATTCTGTCTATGAATTATAAATTTTCCATTCATGCGCCATATAGCCGAAAATATCAAATTAAACTTAAGACTTAAAATGAGAAGAAAGAAATAAGTAAAATTAGAAACCTATTAAAACAAAAATGGCTAATACTGATTTTGTAACTCCTGTTGACATTTAAATAGTAAAATAAATAGCTGGAAAAAGAAAATACCAGAGCACTTTATAAATCTAGCAAATTCTGAATGTTAGCAATGCTCACGCTCTCTTGAAATCTATTATGTCGCTGGCAACAAGGACGTCACTGTTGCTGAAGTGACATGCAACGTTGCGCTAGACGAATGGCCGGAGGCATAATGGGAAATAGCTGGAAATATTTGCGATACCGCAGATTTAGCCAAATTTCGGTGATAGTAGATATACTTGATAGGACTATAACACGCGAGCTTTGGGAATGAATTATGGTATAGAATGTTTGAAATCTTTGTATTAGATGTCGTGTTTTACATATTTTTCCCTTGTACGTAATCGTGTATGTAATGGAGCTATAAAACCTTTTTGTATCGTTAAATTATGTGTTTGTTTGATGTCGATAAGTGAACAAGGTTTATGTTGAATAAAGATTAATTTGATTTTGATAAAATATTGGGATAGAAGGTAAAAACGGTGAAATATTTAGAATCTACATTATTTCGTTAGTATTTATTTTGTTTATAATAATAACTGACTCAGTACTCTATTGTAGCAGGTGTTATTTTGCGGAAGTCCATTGTATTACAAAGGATATTGGTTACGTTTGCTAATTCCGCGCAGTTGATGATGACTTGTCCAACAAGCAGCTGGCTTGCGGCGCCTTGCAAGGTGCCGCAAGCCAGTCGCTCGTGAGACACCGAGCGGGCAACAGATTCTGAAGATGTCTCACTGAGAGACGAAACACGTGTCGACCTTGTCTGCTTGTTGGACAAGTCATCATCAACTGCGCGGAATCAGCAAACGTAACCAATATCCTTTGTAATAACTGACCCACACATTCTAGAAATTTTAGGATCACGCTTAGGTTCTGTGTGATGAATGAAAATGTGTCATACAGGTTGCAGATTTTATTTAAATATTTAGAATGTTAACACGCCACCTTTAATAATTATATTGAATATTCGCTGAAAGTGTTTGAAATGGCACTAATGATCGGCCATAGACAAATACCGGTCTATTGGTAGGTTAATTGCAAGAGGCGATGACGCCCATAACTTATTTGGAATTATGAGCTACAAATTAATTTACATAGTAAACATTTCACAGAGCGCTTTAATTGTAACTATTATTATGGTATCCCAAAAGAAAGTTAATACTTTTTTTTTTATATGCTAGGCGCGGCAGATGACCTCCTCCCGCCTGATGTTAAGCGGTGAAAGAGGCCCAAATGAGATGACAGATAGGATAGTGACTTTACTCCACTCTCCTACCTGCCCTATCCCTGCCGGCCCAAAAGATGCCTTTTCACGCCTCTTTTGAAGGAACCCATGTTGTAGGATGTAGGAAACACATACGCAGGCAGAGAATTCCAAGTGCGGGAAGTACGGCAGAAGAAGGAATCTTGGAATTTCTTAGTGCGGTGTGGAATGGGGGACGTAGTGTACGGATGGCTCCGAAGACCCTTACGTGTGTTTCTATAAAGGAAAGGAGAGGGAGGGATAAGGCTAAAGAGTTCTTCAGAGCATTCCCCATGAAACATCCGATAGAAGGCGCTAAGAGAGGCGATATCACGACGAAGTTGTAGAGGCTCGAGGGTGTTAGTTGCCTCTACATCGCCGATTATGCGGATTGCGCGCCGCTGCAATCTGTCCAGAGCTTCGAGAAGGTATTGAGCGGACGAGAAGGTATTGACTTGTTAGCTTACAGCGTGAATGCAACAAATTCGATGGGCACGGAGGGTGTATTAATATCGACTAATATACCCTGTGAACCAGAGTATCGAGTCTAGTTAATAGGTATTCAGTATATATATATACTTATAACGATTCCAAACGCAAGTGAAAATTAATAACTTCACTCTTCTTAAAGTATTCCTAAGTAGATTAACATGGCTAGTGTGATGTTTTAGCGTTGTATCTATGTATTTATAAATATTGTTATACTTAGCTAAAGCATTTTATATTTTACGTAAATCTGGTAAAATTATATACACCGGTGGAACTTTGAAAAAAAAACTGATATTCATAAGCCTAAGACTTGATGAAAGATTCAAGTGACATAGTTCTCGAAAATTTTGTATCTTCTATCCAACTCATTTACCAAATCATTGTTATTTCAGTTGAAATTATTGAACATTGACTAAATACGCAAGAATAAGGTTAACGAGTAACATAATCCCCGTTCTTGTCATATTTGTTGCTATCATTTTTTTAATGTAAAATATCGACATTAAACAGATTGTCCACGTCACGTTAGTGTGTTTTCAACTAACCAGCAACCAAATAAAACCACAGTGCACGTCGCCAATTTCTCATATAACTTAAAAAGTCACAGCACCCGTAATTTCACGGCCTGCCTTAACTTTCACACCGAAAAACAAAACAAAAACTGTTATTTTGCGGCAAAAATAAATACAAATGAGGTACCTAAGTGGACGGCTTTGTTATAAAGTAAGTTAAAAAAAATATAATGTCTTTTGGGACATTTTGTATATGAACTGTAATTTATTAGACATACCAAGTAGGCAACATAAAAATATAATACTACATACATCTGAACGCTGTCCTATAAAGAAGTGCACCTTAAACCATCAGTTAAGCAAGGTTGAAAGCTATCAAAAATACAATCTACCTAATGAAGTTCGACATGAACCGCTGATTCACATTCGATCACGGAGATTTATTATCTGACACCTAGTTGGTGACACAGCAGATAGCGGCAAGCTGCGGCAAGTTGCTAATGACGCACGTTACGAGCTCCGAGCCACGCTGCACAACTTACTCGCTGCGTCATGGTGCCACGTTGCACATTGCTATTCTGTATCGGTCGTGCAAAAAAAAATTAGGCGTTTTTTTTATTATATTCAGTTTGGGAAAGATTTAATTGATATATCGTTTTTTGTTTATAAATAGTTCTAATGAAAGTAAGAGCAATGGTGGAACACGAATGGCTTCATTAGCGATGCATGGAGACATGCTGGTTCTTATTCGTATGTAAGAAATGAAATGTTTTGACTAATATACCAGAAATCACTAAAATTTCAACTGACACTGATTATAATAGTCTATCCGTCGGACATGCATGTATTATTGCTCATATTACTGGCGAATATAAGATGAATCATAGCGCGAAAATGTATCTGTCGTCGAAAAGAGATGCTTTAAAAGGAAAAATGATAATCGATTTGCTGATTGGATGAGTCTAGGGATAAACAGTTTTATCCAGTCATTAAGAATACTTCCTAATGACTGAATATAACGAATTCAAAAGATGTTTAAATAAATTAATGTACTATTAATCAGAAAAAATGTAGACCTGTAAAATAGATGATCTATTATTATTAGGAATGGGACCAAGAAAAAGAAAATGAGTTTTGTACACACTCAATATTAATCATGATCATTAAAGTATTTATAATTATAGAAAAAAATATGTTCGTAAACTAAGTATGGCGATTGAGGAGAAAAAACATATAAATTTCAACAAAAGACTTTTAAAAAATAGTGAATGAACGTCTAAATAAAAATAATCTGTCAATCGCGCTATAAACACACTAAAAATTTGTATATTACAGATCCGCAGACAATATCTAATACTTTTTTCAAATATTTGCTAATGAGGATAAACAATCTATTAAAAACATAACTAGATTATTCGAACTTATAAACACGAGTTCATCTAGTAAACGAATACAATCACCCCTTGACTTTTCACCAAAACCAATTTGAAGAAACTTTTTCGCTAAATGGTAGATTTGAGAATTCTACGAAACCCTCTAAAATGCGCATACTCACGAAGGGTGTTCCTAAGGTTCTATTTTAGGTCCTATTTAGTTCTTAATTTTCATAAATGACTTGATAACTGACATCATTACAAAAAGACATACAATTAGACATTTTTGCTGATGACTCTTACGCTGTTTTATGCGATTACGATACTGATGCACTTAGAGGACAAATAAATTCAACAATTAGACTTTTGACGCTTGGTTCACGGATAATAATTGTTGTGCACTCAGAGTCCTTAGAGATGAACTAACAATGGATCAATTACAATCGACACACTTTGCATCAGTTGAGCTTAGACTTCGGTTTAGTATAAAACTTTGGGGTAAAAGCTACGACTATAATGTGAACAAGTCCTTTGTGGCTCAAAAAATGGAAATACGCACGATGGTTAAATATCACCGGAAATTTAAAAAAATCACTCCCAAGTTCTAACCTTATGATCTTTATACATATTTGTAACGTTAATATATTTCATTAAAAATAGAGCTTCATTTGAATCTGACAAAGAAATGATATTACGTGAAAGCACGAGAGGTAAAGATCTGAAAAGAAAATTCACCCCAACATTACAAATTGTAACCCATTGTCCCCGTAATATGACTGTGGTCTTATCTAAGAAATTATCGAACGACCCGGAAACAGAGAGAAACGCTCAAATATTTAAAAGTTGTTTATGTAGACTTTTGCTGGAGAAATGCTGCTATGAGACTTTAAATTTATTTACTCAAATTATATATTGATTTAGCCAATTGACATATGCTGATTAAAATATTATTTTTTGCATGCGTAACGATTATTTAATAATTTTATCATGAAAAATACAAAATATTATATATATTTTTTTTAAATATAAGAGGTACACTACGAGTATGTACCTAAATAGACCAGATTAAACTTGAACACATTTTATTAAGTTTCAAAAGCAAAGTTGTTGATCTAAGCGTTAAAAGGCTTTGGAAGTCAGTATAGTTGAACTGGTATCCTTAATCGATTATAACGAAGTCGATGAAAACAGCCAAATTAATAATAGAACGGTTCTTTAAAAAAAATGATATTGCGTACTAAAACAAGATTTTAACACTAGAAGCGCGGAACATTCTGTCACCCCTAGAAGCGCGGCTGGGTCAATATTGACCATTTTGTGTTTGCTACCGTAATGTAAAGATATATATGTAAGCAATTTATACAAGAAAATTGTAGTTGTTGGTTTTCCGAACATAATAACAAATAATAAATAAATAATAAAAATAAAGGGGGTGTAAGGGGTTCCAAATTACACCCAACGGGACCCAAGCCAACCTCACCTGCTCGTGGTGCACCCTGCCAACCAACTAACGAGGCTCTGGCGCTCCCCACCAACCCGCACTAACAGCAACCGTAAGCGTGGTGGGAGACGGCCCAAACCCCCCCCCCCCCCAAATGATTATTTCCCAACAGGAAAGGCCCCTAGTGCCCGGCGGTACCGGAGGCCGTGCCGACGGCGACGGACGTTGGTACGGTGCCGCTGCCAGGGGTGCTAAGAATCCCCGGGCGGCGGACATTAACCGTCGAACGACCTTGGCCCTGGCAACATATAACGTACGCACACTGCGGACCGAGGAGAAGCTGCTGGAACTGGAGAAGGAATTGAGCGAAATTCGTTGGAGTATTGTAGGACTATCCGAAATCCGAAGAGAGGGTGAGGATACGATGGTCCTGAAATTCGGCAACCTGTTCTATTTCCGGGAGGGCCAAAATCTGTCCCAAGGTGGTGTCGGGTTCATTGTCCACAAGTCTCTCGTAAACAATGTTGTACAAATCGGAAGCGTGTCGAATAGGGTAGTGTACCTAATACTCAGAATCACCAAACGGTATTCGTTGAAGGTCATTCAGGTGAACGCCCCAACTTCTGCTATGATCAACAGTACAGCAGTTATGAAAGGACATTGCAACGAATTACAGACCTGGAGAAAGAGTTGAGAGTAGCAAACAACCAAATTGCACACTATAAGGAATTAGAGCAGTTACAGGACACAGTGCACACTGAGAACCTATATCAAGAACTAGTGGGATCTCCAGGAGGACTATCTATGCTGTACCAGCCACTTTCAACCAATAAGGATAACTGTCCACATGTCAATAATTTGAATTTTGATAATTCAGTTCAGTGTTTTGTTGAAACAGGAAATTTAAAGCTTAGTAAAAATAAATTTAAAAAATATGTTAAGGTCAGAAAGTATATTTTAAAAACTAGGAAACTGATAAATAAAGAAAAAACTTATTACAAAAATGTCAACTTCATTAAAGAACGCACCCAGTTATTGGAAAAATTAGATATTTTAAAATCGATAATTAAAGAAAATAGATTTACATATGAACAAAATATAAATTCATTAAATAGTAGGTTAAAAAATCTTCAACAGTCATTAACAAAAATGACAGAAAACTATAATAATTCAAAAAACCATATAGCTGAATACATTCTGTCCTTAAAATGCATGTCTGACACCTCCACTCTCGTAGACACACCGACTAAATCTTTGTCACCAAACTGTAGTTTTAATGAAAATCGCTCAGTAGGAGAATATCAGACTTCTCAGTCTGTTTCCTTAGACAGGACAATCAGTAGTAAATCATCTGAGCAGCCAAACCATCTAAAATATGTAATTATATGTGATGAAATTGGCAAAGATTTGGGTTGGTTGCTGCTTATATAACAGCGTATTTAATGTTATCAAAAGTGAATCTAGTAAAATATTTAAACAAAAGTCCATTAAGATTTACACGAGTAAAAAGAAATTCAGTGACTGGGCTACACCAGGTATTTACAAAAGTAGGAGAAAATTATATGAGCTATATGCCCTAAAATCTAATTCTAGGGACCCTGAATTTATTGAGTATGGAAGAAATTACTCTAAAATATTTAAAAAAGTCTGTGTTACAGCTAAAAAACTTTTTATTGCCAATAAAATTAATGTTTCAAAAGATAAAGTAAAAACTGTTTGGAAAGTAATAAACCATGAAACAGGGAAAATAAAACAAAACGAACATACTTATTCGCTAAAGGTTAAGGATAAGTTAATTCAATCTGATAACGAAGTAGCCTCCGAATTTGAAAGGTTTTGTTTTAGATATCAATTGCTTTTCTTAAACGTCACAACTATATTTAGTGCCAGTAACGCCCATATACACAATTCTAGCATAGTCAGTATTTTACAAACTGCCTTAAAGAAAGCTATCCCACATCCCGTTTTCAAATCCGGCGTCCGTGCCGATGTAAATAACTTACGCCCAATCTCTATCGTACCGGCACTGTCAAAAATACTAGAAAGTCTGTTAAATTAGCGCTTCAACAAGTTCCTCCAATCAATATTGGCAATATCCCTCCAACAAAATGGCTTTCGGAGAGGTACCTTAACCGCAGATGTTGCACATGATTTTACTAGATGATAGTAAAAAATGTCTAACTATATTGTTGGAAGTTGTGAAAGCGTTCGACATAGTTTCGACCTCTTAATTACGGTAAAATCTGGAGGTAATAGGAATACGAGGCAACCAGCTCCAATTACTAAAAAACTACCTCACAAATAAAAAGTAAAGAGTCACAATAAATGGTATAACTAGTTCTGACCAATACATCGAATATGGTGTTCCACAAGGTAGTATCTTAGACCCCAACTTATTTTTGGCATATTTAAATGACCATATTTCCCTTAATACTTAACTGCAACATTATCTTATTTGCAGATGATACTGCCTTGCTACTTTCGATGAACAACTGGAAGAAAACCTACTCCAGTACACAACATGGACTTAATTAAGTGTCACAATGGCTTTGAATTAACTTACTAACACTTAACAGTGAAAATACTCACTCCATGCCTTTTTCGACTATATTTCATTCATTCGATTAGATTTCAGACATTCCTATTATCACACTTCTTTCGGATTTTAGATTCTTAAAGATACCCTTAATTAAAAAGAAATGTATTGGTACGAGATGTATAATTTATCAAAGCTTACAGTTAAATCAATAAAAATCATACATGCATCTAAAAAGAAATATATTAAAAAATTAAAAATGAGGGTACCTGTGTCACAACGTAAAACTATCTTAATCCGTAAGACTATTAAGGGGAAGCTGATTGCAATAAATGGTTAAACAATTATGCTAGATCTTTTTGTTCTTACATAAAACATGCTAAAAGGGGCAAGGTAGATAGAAGGGCTATAGCATCAGGTTCCATAGTAATTCGGCTCCACCTTAAGATTATTGAGGAGATGCATCTCCATATGGCCAAAAGATTACCTGGAAGTACGATAAGCATAGGAGGCGAGGAGAAAAAGAAGAAGATAATAAATGAACTTCAAATGTCTTCTCTGAAAGAAAGTTTCCGAACCTCCTATAGTTTACAAGGTACTGAAGATGCATCAAAATGGAACGAATGCATGAACCCCTTGATGTTTTGCATGGTTCATCAGTGTTGGGTGGACGAAGGAGTTAGGAAAATGAATGGATTACCAATGCCCACCGATGAAGAGAAGGCTCTTATTAAAGTGTGTATTGTTGGATTTTATTATTTGATAGTAAAAAGGATAAATTTGGGGATGGGATTTTTGTTAGAAAACACTGATTTCTACAATAGGATGAGGTGGAGTGAAATCCGAGAGGAACAGTTAAACCATAAAAATCGTGAGTGGTTTGTCCAAATAAAAGATAAAATAGATAGTGAAGACTATGTTACGGCATCTCCAGGATTTCTAATGGGAATGCTCAATGCCTGTTCAACTACTATTGGCCTTATTGCTATAGGAGGGGTAACGGTAGAAAATACGATAATAAGGAGTCTAAGGTCTAGTGATGATTCGATGACAGTATTTGTAGCTGATTCTATTAGTAATCTTGCAAATTTGATAAGTTTAACTTATAGTGTATATCGACTTTTTGTCATAAATCCGAGTAAGGAAAAAACTATATTGTTTCCTGAAGGATATGGGGAGTACACATCTTGGTTTCAGGATGGTGAGTTTGTAGGCCAATATGGGGTGGAGACAAGTTCACTCAAACCTATAGGGGCAAATCCGCAAGATGATTTTAATGCAATACCTGCCAACACACTTCAGTTAATGAGAACTCAGATTATAAATGTTTTTGGAGCTATTGCGCGTATAGTAATAGGTATTAATAATGTCAGGAAACTGTGGAATATTAAAAAGCATGATTACCAAAATTTAGAAGTTGCCGATTATATGAGATTTTTGGCTGATGGAGGTAATAACCCTTGGGTTATAGAGAACTTAGCTGTGGATGAAGCCACCCTGAGATATAAAAAGATCAGGTCAAATAATGATAGGGAATATTTTCTCAGAGTAATGAATCCAAATAATCCGTTTTCTGAACCGAGTGAAGAAAAATTATTATATAGTAAAGGTGTTGGCATATTGATAGCCTCAGATGACAATACCCCTAGAAATGTTTTCTGTTACATTAGGAAAACAAACAGGACTAATAAAGACAGTAACTCAAAGAAGGAAGCTGAACAGGAAAAATTCAATCAGGAAGCATTTGAGATAGCAACAACAATAGATCCTTCTTTCTTATTAACAATACCCTGTTCGAAGACTCCATAAAATAAATATTTGGCTTCAACCCTTAAATTAATACAGGAGAAATTTAAAGACAGATTAAGCGGTGAAGAACTAACAAAGATGCAGGGTGCCATTGATAAGCTTGTTATGCCTGAGATTGATATCGATGATCCATTACAAATTGATGATGATTACTATGACAATCTGTAATTGTTTCCAGTATAAATGTTTAATTTAATTTAGTCTTGCAAAGAAAGGTCAAAGATCTAATCCAAGATTCTAGATTCTAAACCGCACTGGGCCAGCAAAGGCCTAATCGCCATAATTTTTTGGGCAGATTTGTGTTCTTCGGTGGTGACGTATATGATCGGAAATAATGTTATTTTTTTTTCATAGGTAATTTTATAAATAATTTTATGTTTTTATATTAGACTTAAATTATAGTGTCTATATAATGTAAGTAAATAGGTCAGTGTATGTTGAGATTCTTTATCGTGAACTACCGTTTTCATTTCATGGACTCCTAAATTTTTGTTTCGCTGACGTAAAC
This sequence comes from Scirpophaga incertulas, assembly GCA_036419045.1. Taxonomy (NCBI): domain Eukaryota; kingdom Metazoa; phylum Arthropoda; class Insecta; order Lepidoptera; family Crambidae; genus Scirpophaga; species Scirpophaga incertulas. The sequence continues at coordinate 1,284,824 of CM071638.1, forward strand.
CCCTTGCAGGTTGTCATAAACCCCTAGGGGACCTTTTTTTATTTTTTTTGACCCCCCTGAGGTAAATGCATAAAGTTGCATACCCCCGCTGTGGCGAGCCGGCGGTTATGTGGGGCTCTCCTCCCCAGAAGGGGGAGGCCTATCCACTAAAAACCTCACGGATGGCCTTCCTCAGGCATGTAGGGAGCCCCCGGAACACCAAGCTACTTCCGGGGACCCCCAGCCTCCGCTCCCCCGCCGATACAGGGGAGCCCTCCTCGGGGGAGGCTACAATACCTCTCCGGTCTCCACCACCGACGACGCCTCCCACCCCTAGGGGTCCACTTTGGAAATGATTAGTTTAGAACCTTGAAATAACAAGTTTATTATTTTCCAGTTGCAGAAGTCAAGCTCAAATGGAAGACAATAAAAGATGGCTACTTGAAATTCAGGAAACAGAAAGAAGGGGAGATCCCTGGCAGACCTATATGCAACTACGTGTGGACCGAGCATTTGTCATTTCTAGATTGGCATAAGGTGAACAGACGCGCTAGAAATACGAGAAGGAGTTCGTTTATACACTTTAAGCCAGATTCGTCACCAGAACCTTCTTCTGTAACTTCCATTTCTCAATCAGATGAAAGGGAGACGAAGCGACAAAAGAGAAGCGTAGACGAAGATAACACAGAAAGTAACATGTTAAAATTAATCAAGGTACTTAGTGAAAGACAGAAGGAATACGACGATGTAGACCACCTGTTCAAGAGTTACTCCAAGACATTCAAAAAGCTATCCGTTCAGCAACAAGCGCATATTAAAGTGGAGATGGCTAAGCTTTTTGCTAACGCTGAATTGGTATTAGCTTCCAAAGCTCAACAGATATTGCCAGAAGTAAGCTCAAATGAACACCTGTCACATGATATTTATGACGATGCATCTATTAAAATTGAATAAGATAAGACATTATGTTTAGATAATTAATAGTTACTTCGTATTTAAATAAGTAAGGACATTTCTCTTTAAGACTGAGCTTTTATTATATTGGAAAATAAAGCACTCAATATATTTTTTGGATTGATAACAATCTTATTCATGTTGTTGTGTTAAAATTAAAGCTTGTACATAGTAGCTATACAAATTATGAAGTATTATTGTATAGTTGATGAAGTTTTGGTATTATTATTGGCAAGCAACCTTTTAGCTTCTTGAAGGTCCCGCAAATGTATGTACCTACTTAGCGAATAAAAAGAAGTAAAATTGACTTTTACAGCGCAAATATATTGAGTCCACTTCCGGATTATCTGGACGCTCTCAATACCTAATATCAAACGAAACAAATACCTCATTATGTTTCTAGTTTCATTCTTTCAGTATATTGTTGTAGCAGCATCAGCTAACGCAACTTCTTGTGAAAAAAAGTTGTCAGGAAATATTTTTAACAAAAATGACTGAACTTTCAACGGAAACAGTTACAGAAAAAGCTCAGTCTCTCGTAAAATATTATACCAATGATTTAGAGGACGATTTGATTCAAGAATGTGTGCATTTTCAAAGTCACATTTCCTCTTATAAAACTGCAGAGTGTGCATTGAAGCCTGAATCAAACTCACTCCTCAGTCTCTCAACTTTTTTGAGGAATCAAAGTCTGTCTAATGTATACCCTAACTTGGATATAGCTCTCCGCATTGCACTTTCCACGCCTGCTACAAATTGTTCTGGGGAAAGGAGTTTTTCCTGTTTAAAACGCGTAAAAAATTATCAAAGGTAGCCTGAATCAAACTCACTCCTCAGTCTCTCAACTTTTTTGAGGAATCAAAGTCTGTCTAATGTATACCCTAACTTGGATATAGCTCTCCGCATTGCACTTTCCACGCCTGCTACAAATTGTTCTGGGGAAAGGAGTTTTTCCTGTTTAAAACGCGTAAAAAATTATCAAAGGTCTTCATTGTCTCAAGAAAAAATGAATTCTCTAGCTCTTCTCTACATAGAAGCCGAGATAATGAACACCATAAACTATGATGATATTATTAATGATTTTGCTATTAAAAAGGCCCGTAAAAAAATGTATATCTTGATTTTTATTTCATTACACTCCTTCTTAATGACTAGGTATAATTTTATTTAACTGTAAAGCGTTCTTTACTAAAAATGGAAAATTATTATTTTAGAAAGGTAGGTATGTAAGTTTGTACTTGGGGCGGCGGAAATAAAGTAACCTACACTCATAAAAAACATAAATCCGGCACTGGCTCCGACAAAGTTTTTCGCTGAAGATGATCTAGTTATGATACCAAATCATTGTTTATCCGCTGATGGGAAAAGTAAGAAATTAGTTCAGAAGTATCGAGGTCCATTTAAAATAACCGCAATCTTGGAAAATGACAGATACGAGATCACTAGTATACCAGGTTTTTCCAAACGTACTTACAAAAGCATATACCCAGCTGACCAGCTAAAAAAGTGAATTACATTCAATGAAAATTATACGAATAGTGCGGATAGTAAGGAAGCTACGGATAGTAGCAATGACGAGATTGATGATTAGTCTAATAGCAGAAAACCTTATAGTAATGACAGCTGCACGTGATATCAATTGATTATTTACTTAGCTAATTTGTGCATTGGCCAATGCAATCGATGTAATTACTTTTACGGACAAATGACATTCCTAATAATCCTACTCCAAACTCCCTACCATTACTTTTGTTACAGGATCAGTTATATAAACATGGAAATAGATCAAAATAAATGTCTTGAACTACTTATGTCCCTAATTATTGAGATACGAGATAAGCGTAAGTATCGTGCGATGTTACAGAATAAAATTTACTTACTTATGAAAGGTGAAAGGTATACCGAAGTGCAAGCGGTGCTCACATAATCGTGAAAGGGATGCCGAAGCACAAGCGGTTCTCACCTCATTATAACTAGATGTGGAGGATATTGTTGATGTGATCATCAATTTAAGTGCAGTTGATATGACCATGTATATGTGAAAAGGATGCCGAAGAGCAAACGGTGCTCACAAATTTATGTGAAAGGTATGCCGGAGCTCAAGCGGTGCTCGCAGTACATGTGACTAAGTGTATTTTGATAATCAAAGGAGTAAATAATTTAAACTAAAAATACACAATGATAGTAAATAATAACAGACTTAATATTTTGATAATATTAACTTCTTCAACAAGTATTTTCTAGAAGTTATATTTAGTTATCATCATGACTCTCCAGCACATCATCTCACCAAGGGGCTCGAGACTGCCCCGAGTTAAATGGTTTGGGCCTTGGTGAATGATGCTGACTCGGTGCGAAGCGATCGACTTTGCATTCACTCTTGGGTTTCTGCGTGGGCATATGCATGATGTTTACCTTCACTCGGATAAATATACATAAGAAATTAAAAGGAATCGAGGTACACTTTGGTACAGGTTAGGATCGAATCCCGGACCTCCCGATTGGAAGGCCAATACCGAGTACCGGTACAATATTATTGTCTGTTGATTCGACCAATGTTTTCTAATTACCTTAATAACAATTGTCTTTTCTACACAGGTCGCCCGATAAATGATGGCAGAGAAACAGTTGATTTAGTTTACTGAGCAGAAAGACTGCTAGCATAGTAATTAATAATTATGTGTCGCCGATTTGATTATTTTGATTTTGTTTAATTTAATTATTATAATCGTAAAGTACCAATCATAAATGTAATAAATCTATAATGGTAGCCTAATATTTGTTCCTTTTAACTAAAAGGTAGTAACTACCTATATATAGTAAAGATTAGTACTAATGAAGATAGAACACAATAGTTTGGTCGCAAGCATTTAGAATTTATTAGACAATCATGCTTAGTTTGATTTTATTAACATCGATTTTTCCTTATGTCTAACCTGTGTAATTATCTTGTAAGTTAAATAGTGTCTGAAATGTATTTCGTACATCCACATTATTGTAACATTTTAATTTGATTAAATTGACAGTTCTGTTTGTAATGTTATATTGTAACGTTGTTTTTTTACACACAGTTCAAGATTGGCGTATAAATGCTTAATCCATAATTCAATAACATTAGTACATTGTTTTCTTATTGATTTCAACTGAAATACTAAACTGCATTTGACAAATTATTTGTTATTGTTGTACATGAAGGGTGGACTGACATTGACATTTGCCCTCACATATTACCGACGCGGTTAGCAGAAGGGATGCACCTACATTCAGACACTTCTTTCTGTACTGGATGATTGAGACAGTGCAATATATACATCTGTCTTACTTAATTAACTGTTTATTAACAGTGGCAAACAGATGTTAGTATGCTTTGCATTCCTAAAGGAATGCAGCTGTAATTCTTGAAAGAATTTAAATTCTTTTTTAATGTTGAGTTGAGTCTGTGAATAGATAATTCACCTTGAACTTGTATCTGTGAAGGTCATGGAATATATTTGCTATGAACATTTAAAATATTAAAATTTCTAAATTATAATTAAAGTATCTTAAATATAAAATAGGTTTATTTCGTAAAAATATATTTATTTGTTATTTCTCATTTTTTTATGATTACATCTTCTGAAGGGCAATTAGGTCCGGATGTCTATGTTTCATTTAGTCTATGGCTGTATTCTATTGTATGCGGCCGTTTGTCGATGCTTTCTTCCTCTTGTTGGTCACGATGGCGGCAGGACGCATTGTGACCCTAAACTTTGAGAAGTGGAGATCAGCACGCTTCAAATCTTTTCATAATTGAAGATTAATTAATTAATTAAGTTTATTTTCTTTTTACCCAAATGGGGTGCATTTTTCTACTTGTATAAAAATATCATTCTAAAACCCGCTAATAAACGGTAAGTGTAATTGTCTTGTATATTGGATTAGCTCGTGGTAGTTCTCCATAATGGCCGATGCCAATTTCAATTTTTATTTTCATCTTTTCCAGGGTTCTTCCAATCTTTGGTTATTATCCGATTATATTTTCAACATATGATCTATTTGTTGCTCATGGTTCCCACTGGTGGTCAAACATTGGCTAGTTGAGTAGCATACTGCGTGGCACATCTTCTATGTGCACGCATCTTCGAACTTGAAGTGGTCAAGCCGTATCTGTTCAAGAAAAAACGTGGAGGGTGTCATATTGGGAGTGCATCGTGAGAGATTCTATCCGCTTTCATCACGTCAATCCACCTCGAGGTAACCAGATGCCCGGCTGGAACGTGAGTGCATACCTCCATTTAACAATTTAGTACCTGTATTTTTAAATTTCGTGTGGAACGGTTGGCTACAGCAAGTTAACTACGTAATAGATTTAAGTAACATTTTGTATTTGAGAATTAGTATTACATTAATCATTTTCTTTCTAATAACTGGTAAATTTGTTAAACTATATAAAAGATTTTAATAGGTTACTAATTTTCATGAAAAGAAGAATTTATCGACTAACTAATTTTAGATGTTATAGATTGCGACTCCTACAGTGTACGCCCAACGTTGAGCCTGGAAGACTTCAGATGGATATAATCTTATATTTTCAAATGTACTTTTCTTAATTAAGGTATTTTTACTTTGAGATAATTTTGTATATGTCTCTCAGTATTTCTCAATTGTGAATTCATAAGTACCAAATAAGCCTATTATTCAATGTCTCTGTATAGTTAACTATTCAGTGTTTATTATTAAGCTAGCTGACTTGTATTTCTTTATAATTATTCAGTGTTTATTATTAAACTAGCTGACTTTAAAACTGCATTGTGGTATTTAACTTTTATATAAAACTCAAGCATTAACTGAGCTTACTGCAAACCACATTGTAGTATCATTTATAATAGTATTTTTGTATAAACTTAAATTTAAGAAATTTATTAATATGGATTTTCTAACTGCAGGTTGTAAAATTGAACATTTATTAAAGGACGAACTGTTGCATGAATTAAGCATTCGTCGATTACCTGCTGAGCCAACCACTACAACAGACGATCTCAGAAAACTTCTGAGACACACAACCAAACTTACTCGTCGAGGCAGTCTGAAGGGTATTGACCAATTTGGCGCTTGTGACCAAACTAAGGAACTCTCTGTATGTACTCCCAAGGTCACAAACATTGAAGGTGATATTCCAGAGGATTTGCAGGATAATGTTCGACTAATAAAACGGTTAGTGTCTCGTAGTAACTATCTTTTATGTCGTCTCTCGAGAATTCCAGATCCCAATGAGGGCATAGTTAGGCTCAAATCCACTTTAGTCTCTATCTTGATGCGCCTTGAGGGTGATCAAGATGATAATTTTGAGGAATCTACAGAGGATTGTTCGTTGGTGTGTGAACCCAAAGGAAACCTTCACCTACCGATGCAGATTCCTAAGACTTACAACCTTAACTCTCTTAATTTGAAGTTTGCTGGTGACTCTTGTGTGCGTGTCTTCGTCACTAGATTAGAAGAACTTAGGGTAGCCAGGAAAATACCTGAGGATGTAATTTTTGATGGTTTTCCCGATATCCTGGAGGGACCTGCCTTGTATTGGTATAGAGCTAATAAAAATAACTTTAAATCTTACTCTGATATCATAAGATTAATAAGTGATGACTTCGACATTCCAGATCTTGATCACTTATTGTTACAAGAGATCCGTCAGCGAACACAAGCTAAATCAGAGACTATTGTTGTTTTCTTATCAACTATTTTGGGCATGTTTTCCCGCTTACATAAACCAATCTCTAAAGAGGAGCAATTGGATATAATACACAGAAACATTAGACCTGAGTATATTAAGGAACTAGCTCTTCATCACATAACTAGCATCGATCAACTAAAAGATCTATGCAAAAGAATTGAATTAGCTAAAATAAGGGCAGATCAATTCTCTGAGCCCAAATTAAATATAGACTCTAATGCACCCGATTTCCAATATAGGAAAAAGGGGGTGAATCCTAAAGCACAGAGTATGAGTTCTTGCCAAACAAAGCATGTTGCATCCATGGATCCTTCTAATTCTAATACTGATGTTAGGAATCAATCAAACTCTAGTAATTCTAGGATGTGTTTTAGGTGTGGCATGAAAAATCACATTACTAGGCATTGTAAAACATCAAAAGAAGTTGTCTGTTTCCGTTGTGGTAAAAAAGGAGTACGGACACCAGTTTGTGACCATTGCAATAAGTCAAAAAACTAAATAACTATGTCTTTTCTGTTACAAATAAGGCCATCTCCAACTGCAAGGCAGAAAAGACATATTTTGAACCTCATCCAGAGGATATAAGGCCCTACTTATCCATGGAAATTTTAGGGTTAAAAGTCAAAGGCTTGTTAGATTGTGGTGCTTCCTGCTCTATTTTAGGAGACAACTGTCACCAATTATTTTTAGACCTAGGAATACCTATCCACAGACTCAACAAGACTATACACTTATGTGTAGCAAATGGTCATGAATTAAAATGCACAGAATATATGATGTTGCCTATTACATACTTAAACCAATTTAAATTATTAAAATTCATTATTCAACCTGAAAACCTTAGATGGTGAATCTCTTGTTAAATCATGAAAACTTAATTTCTTTTAAATATCTTTGACTGAGAACTGAGTCATGTTCTCAGGTTTATTAAATGTTAACTTCATCTCAAATATTAATCAACCTGCTTGGTAACTAATTTTGAACTAGTAATTACACTGACATATATAGTTTAGGTGTAATGCTAAATTTGCATCTATGAAATGCACTTCTTTAAAATAAATGGTTTGTTGTAACAAATGTATTTATTGATCTTTATTCATCTGAATGAATATAATCTGGTTTGCATATTATTAACAATATGTATGGTGTGTTACCATGATAAACTTCCTCTAGTAGGAAATCTTCTAATATGGAATTATGCAGATTTTTGCTTAATTTTCATTAATAATAACTACCAACTGTACACATTGTTATCTGTATTTGTTGTGAGTATTATTTAATTCAACACATAGCTGTTGACTTTGTTGCATCTATGAAATGCACTTCTTTAAAATAAATGGTTTGTTGTAACAAATGTATTTATTGATCTTTATTCATCTGAATGAATATAAACTGGTTTGCACATTATTAACAATATGTATGGTGTGTGACAATGATAAACTTCCACAAGCAGGAAATTTTCCAATATGTAATTATGCATATTTTTGTCTAATTTTTATTATAATAATAACTAACAACAGTACACATTAGTATCTGTATTTGTTGTGAGTATTAATTAATTCAACACATAATTGTTGACTTTAACTTCCTGACACACTTAGTGAAGAGGCGCTGATGTCAGTGACCTTTATTATTATTTTACAAGCTGATGGATTGTAGCTTGTATATGATATCTGATGCTGTGATTTATTACTCAATTCTTAAATTGCATAGTGTAATTTAAGTATTTGAAATGTCTTGTTGATTTGGGATTTCATCTCTCTTTGTTTTCTTGCGCTGTAAGAAATTAGCAAATGAATATGTTTAAAGATTAATCTTGCCTTTCACTTGGACTTAAATAGAAACGATTAGGTAGGTAACACCTATACTTTTAGCGAATTATTTTATTTAAAAATTTAATTTTTAAATAAAATAATTCTTTTCACAGGAAAAAGGGTACTGTAACGTTGTTTTTTTACACACAGTTCAAGATTGGCGTATAAATGCTTAATCCATAATTCAATAACATTAGTACATTGTTTTCTTATTGATTTCAACTGAAATACTAAACTGCATTTGACAAATTATTTGTTATTGTTGTACATGAAGGGTGGACTGACATTGACATTTGCCCTCACATATTACCGACGCGGTTAGCAGAAGGGATGCACCTACATTCAGACACTTCTTTCTGTACTGGATGATTGAGACAGTGCAATATATACATCTGTCTTACTTAATTAACTGTTTATTAACAGTGGCAAACAGATGTTAGTATGCTTTGCATTCCTAAAGGAATGCAGCTGTAATTCTTGAAAGAATTTAAATTCTTTTTTAATGTTGAGTTGAGTCTGTGAATAGATAATTCACCTTGAACTTGTATCTGTGAAGGTCATGGAATATATTTGCTATGAACATTTAAAATATTAAAATTTCTAAATTATAATTAAAGTATCTTAAATATAAAATAGGTTTATTTCGTAAAAATATATTTATTTGTTATTTCTCATTTTTTTATGATTACATCTTCTGAAGGGCAATTAGGTCCGGATGTCTATGTTTCATTTAGTCTATGGCTGTATTCTATTGTATGCGGCCGTTTGTCGATGCTTTCTTCCTCTTGTTGGTCACGATGGCGGCAGGACGCATTGTGACCCTAAACTTTGAGAAGTGGAGATCAGCACGCTTCAAATCTTTTCATAATTGAAGATTAATTAATTAATTAAGTTTATTTTCTTTTTACCCAAATGGGGTGCATTTTTCTACTTGTATAAAAATATCATTCTAAAACCCGCTAATAAACGGTAAGTGTAATTGTCTTGTATATTGGATTAGCTCGTGGTAGTTCTCCATAATGGCCGATGCCAATTTCAATTTTTATTTTCATCTTTTCCAGGGTTCTTCCAATCTTTGGTTATTATCCGATTATATTTTCAACATATGATCTATTTGTTGCTCATGGTTCCCACTGGTGGTCAAACATTGGCTAGTTGAGTAGCATACTGCGTGGCACATCTTCTATGTGCACGCATCTTCGAACTTGAAGTGGTCAAGCCGTATCTGTTCAAGAAAAAACGTGGAGGGTGTCATATTGGGAGTGCATCGTGAGAGATTCTATCCGCTTTCATCACGTCAATCCACCTCGAGGTAACCAGATGCCCGGCTGGAACGTGAGTGCATACCTCCATTTAACAATTTAGTACCTGTATTTTTAAATTTCGTGTGGAACGGTTGGCTACAGCAAGTTAACTACGTAATAGATTTAAGTAACATTTTGTATTTGAGAATTAGTATTACATTAATCATTTTCTTTCTAATAACTGGTAAATTTGTTAAACTATATAAAAGATTTTAATAGGTTACTAATTTTCATGAAAAGAAGAATTTATCGACTAACTAATTTTAGATGTTATAGATTGCGACTCCTACAATATATCTACTAATTAGAAGAACTCGTGTGGACACGCCTAACGTTCGAATGGCCGAAACGGGACGGAATGGAGTCATTCCGAGATCAGGAAGGCCGTCTGTTAGGAAATTTCATTATAGCAACATTTTTTTCTTTGGTTCACACGGGCGCCGCGAGTGGCGCCAGCAGTCAGGCGGGTTGTGATTGGAAAACGGGGATTTGGTTAGCATTCGAACGTTTTTGTTTGACGGCTGGAGCATTATTATTATTCAAAAAAACATTGTATTCTAATTGAGGAATAAAAGGAAATTGTGCTGATATTATTTATTTATGAGTATACTTTCACCCACATACCTAGTTAACTCTAACACACACATAAGTCTCACTGTTGTTCGGAACTTCATGTATGCAGCCATTAAGCCTTGTCCGTAGATCCAGACAAAATTAATTTATCTTACTTATGACCAATCTCTTCTATTACACAGCATCATTTCTTGAGGAGATACGGCTAAAACATGTGATTATACTGGAAAGAGCACAACGAGGCCTTCCCAAAGTATGCACGTCACTTCTCTTCCACTTTACTACATATGAATTATTTCATTACTGCAAAGTGCCTAGTGTTCGACAACTTTTTATTGTTTTTTCGATACTTAACCCGGCGAGACTGTGGTGGGGTGTGACATACCCCACGCTTTACTTCAACGATCGTTTTGTTTTAAATTTTTGCTGTAACGGTGTGTCTCGCCGCATAGCTGGAGCTAAGGAGTTGCGGGAGGGGATAGTGGCGTGATCGCAGTGTTGCACTAACCAGCGCTTGAACTCCTGTCGGGTACGTAATACCCCGCCACATAGTTGGTGTGTGGTTATTTCGATAAAATTGAAAATTGTTTTTCGGTTTATTAGCTTATTATATATTTTAGTATTTCACGCGCACGCAGCGAGAACATAATTTTCGAACGGCCTGGCGTAAAAGGAATTGCAAAGTTAGCTAAAACGGAAGTTGAATATTGGAATATTTTTTTTACTGGACAAATGAAAACTTCTGTTTTGACATACACAAATAAAGAAATTATTAACGGCAAACAAAATGTAATGATCCAAAAAAAATGTACTATATGAAAGAGACAACAGCTTCGGAATTCGACGCTTTTGTTGGTTTGCTATATATTGCTGGACTCAATAGATCTAGTCGCCAGAGCGTCAGAGATTTGTGGAGAACGGATGGTACAGGTGTTGATATTTTTCGCACAATCATGTCCCTACAAAAATTTTATTTTCTGCAAAACTGTGTACGTTTTGATGATAAATCGACAAGGGATGAGCGATAGAAAACCGATAACTTAACTCATATCAGAATGCTTTTTGACCATTTGTTGATTGCTGCCAGTAAGCTTATATTCCTCATGAATATATGACCATTGACGAAATGTTGTTAGCCTTTAAAGGAAAGTGCGGATTTCGCGTATACATTCCGAGCAAATCTGCTAAGTATGGAATAAAAATCCAAGCTCTGGTAGATGCAAAATCTTTCTACACGTTCAATTTAGAATTTTATGCAGGGAAACAACCCAATGGACCTTATGCAGTTAGCAACAAACCGTTTGATCTTGTGGAAAGACTTGTTCAGCCCATATCACAGTGCAACCGCAACCTGACATTCGACAACTGGTTTACTAGTCTCGAATTAATGCTACATTTACTGGCTAACCATAGGCTTACATCTACAGGAACAGTTCGAAAGAACAAACAATGCATTCCGTCCGCTTTATTGAAACCTGGAAAAGAACCAGAAAGCTCATTGTTCTATTTCCAGAAGGACATTACATTAGTGTAGCTATGTCCACTTTACACCATGATGATAGAATTGATGAGACTACGGGAGATAAAAAGCAGCCCGAAATTATAACATTTTATAATGGTACAAAAGGAGTAGATGTTGTCGACGAACTCTGCGCTACTTACGATGTTTCGCGTAACAGCAAGCAGTGGCCTATGACCATCTTTTATGGGATAATAAACATAGCCGCTTCAAACGCAAATATAATTTTTCGGGAAAACAAAAATGAAAACATAAAGCAAACAGCGTTTATCCGAATTGATGACACTACGGGAGATAAAAAGCAGCCCGAAATTATAACATTTTATAATGGTACAAAAGCAGGAGTAGATGTTGTCGACGAACTCTGCGCTACTTACGATGTTTCGCGTAACAGCAAGCAGTGGCCTATGACCATCTTTTATGGGATAATAAACATAGCCGCTTCAAACGCAAATATAATTTTTCGGGAAAACAAAAATGAAAACATAAAGCAAACAGCGTTTATCCGTAATCTAGGGTTAGCTCTGTTGTATGATCATTTACAATTACGGAAAGACCAAAAAAACATTCTAGTTTATATTCGAAAGAGGTTCTGTTCGCAAATTAATGAAAAACCAAGTCGTTCACTCCAGAATAGTAGAGCATGCAAAATTTTACTGCAAAAATTGTTGTGATGATGACCCCAGTTCCTAAGCTGTTCCAAAGTATTATGAGAGTTTTTTATTTCTAATTCAAAGACTGATGTTTTTTCTTTAATTTAGTAGGGGAGAGGAGGTAAGACCGGTAGCGGGTAAGACGGGGTACCCAGCGAAAATCACAGTCCAAATTGACCAATCACACTCGCTCATTCATCGTTCGACGCATCGCCATGTTGCTTGTCAGTCGCCTGGTGGCTCGTGGCTCACATGTGCGCTGTGTCGAAAAAACTTCATAAAAAGTGTTTTACTCGAAATTGTTTATCATATATTATTCTGGTTAGAACAGTCGTTGACCTCCAGAATAGTAGAGCATGCAAAATTTTACTGCCAAAAATTGTTGTTGACGATGACCCCAGTTCCTAAGTTGTTCCAAAGTATTATGAGAGTTTTTTATTTCTAATTCAAAGCTGATGTTTTTTCTTTAATTTAGTAAGGGGAGAAGAGGTAAGACCGAGTAGCGGGTAGACGGGGTACCCAGCGAAAATCACAGTCCAAATTGCCAATCAAACTCGCTTCATATCATCGTTCGAAGACGCATCGCCATGTTGCTTGTCAGTCGCCCGGTGGCTCGGGCTCACATTGCGCTGTGTCGAAAAAACTTCATAAAAAGTGTTTTACTCGAAATTGTTTATCATATTATTATTCTGGTTAGACAGTCGTTGACTCCAGAATAGTAGAGCATGCAAAATTTTACTGCAAAAATTGTTGTGATGATGACCCCAGTTCCTAAGTTGTTCCAAAGTATTATGAGAGTTTTTTATTTCTAATTCAAAGACTGATGTTTTTTCTTTAATTTAGTAGGGGAGAAGGAGGTAAGACCGGGTAGCGGGTAAGACGGGGTACCCAGCGAAAATCACAGTCCAAATTGACCAATCACACTCGCTCATTCATCGTTCGACGCATCGCCATGTTGCTTGTCAGTCGCCCGGTGGCTCGTGGCTCACATGTGCGCTGTGTCGAAAAAACTTCATAAAAAGTGTTTTACTCGAAATTGTTTATCATATATTATTCTGGTTAGACAGTCGTTGACTCCAGAATAGTAGAGCATGCAAAATTTTACTGCAAAAATTGTTGTGATGATGACCCCAGTTCCTAAGTTGTTCCAAAGTATTATGAGAGTTTTTTATTTCTAATTCAAAGACTGATGTTTTTTCTTTAATTTAGTAGGGGAGAAGGAGGTAAGACCGGGTAGCGGGTAAGACGGGGTACCCAGCGAAAATCACAGTCCAAATTGACCAATCACATTCGCTCATTCATCGTTCGACGCATCGCCATGTTGCTTGTCAGTCGCCCGGTGGCTCGTGGCTCACATGTGCGCTGTGTCGAAAAAACTTCATAAAAAGTGTTTTACTCGAAATTGTTTATCATATATTATTCTGGTTAGACACGTGACTGTGGTTCATTAAATAACGGCTCTACAGGTAAGATGGGGTAACGGGTATAAAGCAGCCAAGCAATTTGATGTGCCACAGACGACATTAGAGAGAAAAGTTAAGGCTGCTCGTGCTTGTCCAGTATTGAGCGAAATATCTGAGGTAAACTTACCCCTAAAAATTAAAATACCATTGGGTCCTAGGCTGCCTGTATTTTCTGTGTCTGAAGAAAATGAGCTTTGTGCCTATTTATTAGAAATGGAAGAAAGGTTATATGGACTTACGGTTAAAGATCAAAGGGCATTAGTATACCAGTTAGCAATTAAAAATAATAAGCCTAATCCATTCAACGCTGAGAAAAAAGAAGCTGGTAGAGAGTGGACAAATGGCTTCCTAAAACGACACCCAGAGCTTTCACTTAGAAAGCCTGAAAATACTTCTGCTGCCAGAGCATCTGGTTTTAACAAAGTTGCAGTCGAAAATTTCTTCAATTTCCTCCGCAACGTGTACGATGAGCACCAACTAACTCCTGATCGAATATACAACTGTGACGAAACGGGGGTTACTGTTGTGCCAAAGACAAATTGAAAGATAATCGCTAAAAGAGGACGGAAATAGGTTGGAGTCATAGTTTCAGCAGAACGAGGACAGACGGTAACGGTTGAGATATTCTTCAGTGCAGCTGGAAACTACATGCCACCTATGCTTATCTTTCCAAGAAAAAGGATGAATCCAGAGCTGATGGTGAATTCACAAGCTGGTGCTTGGGGAGCATGATTCGGGATGGATTACTTCCGAGCTGTTCCTCCAATGGTTTAAGAGATTTGTGATTTTCAGTGGAGCATCTAAAGAGAGACCCTTACTTCTTTTACTAGATGGGCACAGCACCCACACTCAGAATATTGACCTGATCAATGAAGCCAGAGCTCATGGTGTTATAATCTTGTGTTTTCCTCCGCACACGACACACCGTTTACAAGTAGCGGATGTTGCGTTCATGCGATCATTAAGTGTTTATTATGAACAAGCCGTTACAGCCTGGCTGCGTTCTAACCCTGGATTAGTCGTTACTATCCGCCAAGTTACTGAAATTTTCGGAAATGCTTTTGTTCAAGCAGCCACTATGTCTACAGCAGTAAATGGATTTCGTAAATGTGGAATTTGGCCCTATAATCCAAATGTGTTTTCCGAAACAGATTTTGCCCCTTCTTTGACAACAGAGATCCAGTTAAATGACGGTCGAACTTCCACAAGCCGAGAAGTATTTCAAGGTATAAGCAATGTCACTACTGTCCAAACTTCACAGTAGCTACAAAAACAGTTAATCATGCTGCGACTTTTAGCAAAGAAGTTGTTGATCACTCTTTGCCAGGGTGTTCCCACTGGAACCCCAGGCTAGTTAATCAAGAATCAGCACCGTATCAAACTGACGAACAATCGGAGACAACACAAGCAGAACAAAATCAATCTGACTAGCAGACGCACACACTAGAACCAGCTGAAAACCTTGTTTGTCAGGATCCAATGACGTCACAACCAGCTAATGTGCCCACATGCGTTAAAAGCGACAGTAGCTTTGTTTTGAATTCTCCAAAACAACTCTTTCCACTTCCGCTTACTAAAAATCCTCTCGTGTTGCTAAAAAGCGTGGAAAAACAGCAATTATCATTATCGTCCAGAAAAAAAAAGATGCTGAACAGAAAAAACTAGAAAAAATAGAAACAAAAAAGAGAAAATATGAATTTAAAAAACAGAAGAAAACAAAATCAATCTGACTAGCAGACGCAACACTAGAACCAGCTGAAAACCTTGTTTGTCAGGATCCAATGACGTCACAACCAGCTAATGTCCCACATGCGTAAAAGCGACAGTAGTTTGTTTTGAATTCTCCAAAACAACTCTTTCCACTTCCGCTTACTAAAAATCCTCTCATGTTGCTAAAAAGCGTGGAAAAACAGCAATTATCATTATCGTCCAGAAAAAAAAATGCTGAACAGAAAAAAGTTAGAAAAAATAGAAACAAAAAGAAAATATGAATTTAAAAAACAGAAGAAAACAAAATCAATCTGACTAGCAGACGCACACACTAGAACCAGCTGAAAACCTTGTTTGTCAGGATCCAATGACGTCACAACCAGCTAATGTGCCCACATGCGTTAAAAGCGACAGTAGCTTTGTTTTGAATTCTCCAAAACAACTCTTTCCACTTCCGCTTACTAAAAATCCTCTCATGTTGCTAAAAAGCGTGGAAAAACAGCAATTATCATTATCGTCCAGAAAAAAAAAGATGCTGAACAGAAAAAAGTAGAAAAAATAGAAACAAAAAAGAGAAAATATGAATTTAAAAAACAGAAGAAAACAAAGTATCAAAATAAAAAAATCCAGTCATGCCTTACGCGTGTCCTGTCTTTGCCCACGCGAATCCTAATATCATTAATAAAATTCAAGTTATTCAAAATAAATTTTGCCGCGTTGCAACTAACTCGCCATACTATGTTCGTAATGCGGATCTCCATAGGGACCTCGATTTAACGACCATTCAACAACACTTCCGTATCTGCTTCGAACGCTTCTTCAAAGCCGCAGAGCAACACGCGAATCCTCTTATTAGGAAGGCGGTGGATTACACACCAGCCCCTCCATCTCGTCATTTACAACGTAGACCCCGTCACGTCCTCATCGATCAAGATAACCAGCTAACGCGGGACCTTCTGTCCTTGCAGGCAGCATCTGCGCTGCCGGCGGCATCTACGCCGCCAACCCCTCCATGATCCCTTAGTTCGGCAGCCTTCAGCATCGCCAAGACTAGGTTCCCTCATGATAAGGCCGGCGTCACTTTGACTTCCCGCGCCTCTTCTAGCGCTTTTGGGCCCCTTTTATAGGCCTGCGCTGCATCCCCCTCTCCTGAGGGGCGGTCGCCCTCACGATTTGCCTATATGGTTTTAGAACCTAGGCCAGGCTGAGTTTAGTCGGCAGGTCACGTGGCTGGACCATTCCGGTCGCGTGGAGTCCGACATAACCTCCGTGACACTTGCCGTTGCGGGGTCCTCCATCCTGGGTACGTTTCGTGCTCCTTGTGAGGATTCTCAGCCTTCCTCTCCTAAAGAAAAAAAATAAAAAAAACAATCAAGAATAGCCGATCAGCGAAAACAACAAAACTGCGAAGAATCTCATCATCTGAAGATGAAGGAGAAGGACCATGTACCACCATGTATGTATTGAGGAAGTGTATTCAGTTTCCATTGAAGGGTGGATATCATGCTCATTATGTGGAAAATGGGCTCATAATAGCTGCGCAGGAATAGATGACGATGATGACGAAGTCACCCATATCTGCGAGTACTGCCAGTGCAAATAATCATCTTTCTCTGTGATAATTCTCATCACCTCATCTTATCTCAAGGTGGTACCCCATCTTATCAGCACCATGGGGCAAGACGGGGCGAAACATCGTTCTTTGATTTTGTTTTTTTTTTTCTTTTCAATGTGTTACCAAAAGTTCCTAATGACACCAAATATTTTAATAATTATAATAAGTTGATAATTAAAAAATTAATATGATTAATTGACTGTATATATTTTTATATTATTGACATTTACACCTTAAGTACCCCTATATATAACCTATATATAACCCCCAGTTATTGTTTAAAGTAAAATTTTGTTTTTGTCTATTTTAGAGGTTTATGCAGATAATCCACGCGACAAACCTTCCATCCTCACCATCTCAATACTTGGCAGTCCACCACTGTGCGTTTCTCTAGAAATTTTCTGCCTCGCACAGCTAAACTGTGGAATGAATTGTCGCCTGCAGTGTTTCCGAACCGTTACGATATCCAAACTTTCAAGAAAAGAGCGTACTCCCATTTAAAAGGCCGAAGGAAAAAAAATATTTCATTTATTGGAACACACTTTAAGTTGGTACGTTCCATTGCCTTTTTAAATAATTTTTGTGTCAAGTTGGCAACTTATGAACCATAGACAAAGTAGAAAGAGGCGCTCTCAGACCAATGAGGCGCTTGAAAAGAAACGGTCCCTGTAGTCCGAATTGTACGAACACTGCTACCAACAGTGCAATCGTAATGTATGGAGTTGCACGAATACGTTCATTTCGGTCCGGTCTGTTTGCACGCAATCGGTACCAATAGCGCATATTCGCGCAAATCGGACCACGGTGGTTAACATAGGGAAGATTTAGGGTATTCCCTAGGTTCGTGATAATAATTGTTAGTGTGCTGTTGGTTGCTGCTGTGGTTCATTTCACTCTTATTTGTTTTGTTTGACGTATGTATGATCTATCAGTGAAAAAACTATTTACAACTTAGATTATTTACAAAGATTTTTTAAAGTTTTAGTCGATAATGAGTGATAATGGGTCAAATGAGTGCGACAATGACGACGGGCCACCTACGCCGAAAAAAAAGATAAAAAGTAAACACGTAAAACAGAAGTACAGAAAGCAGTGGGAAAGTGACGAAATGTTTAAGAATTGGATTGCTCCTGTCAATGAGGACCAGTACAAGGCGAAATGTATAATATGTGATGTCAAAATATCTTGCGAAATTTCAACCTTAAAACGTCATGTTTCAAATACACAACACGTAAGAAAAACATCAGCGAGCTCTTCTACACGAGATGTTAGCACTTACTTTCAGAATCGACATACCGATCACAATAGAAAAGTGATGGAAGCCGAAATAAAACTTAGTGCATTCGTCGCAGAGCACAATATATCATTTATGGCTATGGATCATTTATCGGAGGTGCTAAAATCTTGTTTTCCGGACTCAAAAATTGCTTCCGAGATAGCCGTAAAACGAAAAAAATGCACATCTGTGGTAAAAAATGTTATTGGTGATTTCCAAAAAGATTATTTAGAAAACATTATTAAAAGTAATAAATTCAGCGTACTGGTTGATGAATCAACGGATATTTCGGCCACAAAAACCATGTGCATTATTATCCGTTATTTTGATGAGCAGCAAAAAAAAGTCATGTCGTCACTATGAACTGACACCTTTATTTGAAGCCGGTGATTTTAAAATGGCATCAGAAGGAGCTACCGCACAAGCCATATATGATCTCATTATAAAGAAATTTACTGATAGAGGGATTCCGTTAGAAAATATTATAGGATTCGCTTCAGATGGCTGTAATGTAATGATGGGATCACAAAATTCAGTGGCCAGCCGTTTCCAAGAAAATCTGCCCGGTATCTTTATTTTTAAATGTATATGTCATTCTATGCATCTATGCGCGAGTGAAGCATGCAAAAAATTGCCAAGACGATGCGAAGACTTAGCGCGAAACATTTACGGTTTTTTTAAACTTAGTTCAAAACGCCAAGCCCAATATTTGGAATTTCAAGTATTTACGAACACAAAAATCCACAAGATTTTACATCCATCGCAAACTCGGTGGCTTTCCCTACTATCGGTTGTGAACAGGTTGCTTGAACAGTGGAACAGTCTTAAATTATTTTTTACGCAAAAATGGCTCGAAGAAAAAACTGTTGCTGCAGAGTTAATTTACCGTGAGCTGCATGACGGTTTTATTAAGCTTTACTTATTATTTCTGCAATGGATATTACCAAAATTTATTAAACTAAACGAGTACTTTCAAAGCACAGACTCTAAATTAGTGGAACTGGATGAACGCATACGAGTAACTTACACAGAATTATTGATGTGTTACATGCAATGGGATCACGTTCAACAAAGCAATATCAGCTCAATCGTCCCAGATGATACGCGATATTTCCTCCCTCAAATGTATTTGGGGGTAAAAATTATGATGGAGACACAGGAAACCAGGGATCGCAGTAAAAAAAGAAGAATTAAAAGAGTTTTACTCTCGTTGTAGAGATTTCCTCGTCACAGGCCGCAAAGAAATTAAAAAAAGATATGACTTCTCTGACGATTTACTTCAACTTTTAAAATATTTATCACCAGAAGAAGCAGTTAGTAATGAAACAAGAAATGTTTGTCCATCCATTTTACCACTTCTGCAAAAGTTGCCACGCATTGTCAATAATGCCGACGAATTCCAAAAAATTGACGATGAGTGGAGAATGTTACCAGTGGTAAATAAATTATCATTATATGAAATAAATTTGCAGAAAACAGACGAGTTTTGGTTAAAAATTCGCGATGGAACAAACTTAAAAGCATTAGCATCTTTTGCTTTAAATGTGTTATGTCTGCCACATTCAAACGCAGACTGTGAGCGTATTTTCAGTGAAGTGAATAATATTAAAACGAGACTGCGCAATCAATTAATAACTCCAACTATTAATGGGGCTCTTTTAGCTAAACAAGCAATACGTAATAATAATAATTGTACACAATTTCAAGTTCCAAACGAGATGATTCATAAAATGAAAAATAAAAACCTAAATACGCCAGAAGCAGAAGTACTGGAAAATCTTCAAAACCTGTACGGTGAAGAATAAGTAAAATGAGTACAGTACTGTACTCATTTTATTTATACTTCATCGTACAGGTTTTGATTTTATTTATGTACTGTACTCATATTTACATAACGTGAAGCATATTTAATTTTTATTTGAATTATAATTATAATCATTTTGTAATACAAACATACAATACGGCATTTTTCTTTATTTTCCCTAAAAATCCGGCAATTTTAGGATTAGAATACGGCAACTCTAAATTTCTCAGGAACAACACTGCTTTCGAGTTTCGTTTATCACAATCGTAAAACTGCTATTTCTTTATTTAAATAAATAAAAACAGCACAAATCTATCCTACTACAAAGACAGAATAATTTTATTGCGGGAAAACAACCACTGCAGAATCACGGTGTATAATTATATTTATAGTTATTTAGTTATACCGGGTGTCTCATTCAAATCGGTCAGTATGGGAAAGTCTGAAACTATAAGACATACGAAGATCTGTTCTGAGGAACCATGTCATCGATTTTAATAACAAGAAAAACTGCATTCATACATTTTAAAAATCATCTGTACTCCGTTCGGGAATCGAACCCGATTGTTTTGAAAAAAAAACCTACACTATTTCTATTTAGATATCGATTGTGTAGGTCTTAAGCAGTAAATGTCTCTATGAAACATGATGTCTAAAATGAATAAAATGCATTGTTGCCAAGAGACATTGCCATTTTTGCCCTACCAAATTTTGCCCGCAAGGTCGCCCGATTTAACGCCTCTGGACTATTTCTTGTGGGGATACGTTAAGGATGAAGTGTACAAAACAAGTTATGATACCGTTGAAGACCTAAAAGTTGCCATAGAGACAATTTTAACGCAAATTCACCACATGAAGATACAAAATGCAATCATAAGATCGTTACCTAAACGTGTTGAATATTGTATTGAAAAAAGCGGCGGTCACTTCGAGCACCTACTAAAATAAAATAAAGTATGTGAAAACAATGCATTTTATTCATTTTAGACATCATGTTTCATAGAGACATTTACTGCTTAAGACCTACACAATCGATATCTAAATAGAAATAGTGTAGGTTTTTTTTTTCAAAACAATCGGGTTCGATTCCCGAACGGAGTACAGATGATTTTTAAAATGTATGAATGCAGTTTTTCTTGTTATTAAAATCGATGACATGGTTCCTCAGAACAGATCTTCGTATGTCTTATAGTTTCAGACTTTCCCATACTGACCGATTTGAATGAGACACCCTGTATATTCTCTGAGAAGACTATGAACTACGAAGACCAGACTCGTTTATTGCCTAATATTGTGTATGTATCTTCCTTTATGCGTCGGAGACATAGATTCTTCGTGAGACCGAGATGAAGAAGGTTGATGCGTTGGAGATGTGGTGCTGGAGACGGATGTTAGGTGTATCGTGGACAGAATTTCGAACAAACGAACAAATATTAAAGGAACTCAGCATCAGATGGCGCCTATCTACCACAGTGAAGTCACACATTTTCACCTTCTATGGCCACGTATCTCGTCGTGGTGATGAGTCAATAGAGCGCCTCGTAGTGCAGGGAAGGTTCAAAGGCACCAGGCCACGTGGTAGATCACCAATGAGATGGACAGACCAGATCAAGGCCGCGACTGAGGGCTCGGTCTGCGAATGTACCTGAAAGGCTGCAGTCCGGGACGAATGGCGCCGTATTACCAAGAGCATCACTCCTAATGACTCAAATGATGACCACGACCACTCTGGCAAGAGTGTACTGAATAAGAAGAATTCTCTGAGAAAGTAACATAGACAGCGTATTGTAATATCTGGGATTTTTATTATTTCTTATAAAGTTTATGTAATGTACGCTTCTCCTTTATGCATTGTTTCAGATCACAATAAAACCAGAAAGGAAAACAAGACTCCTCATCAATAAATAACTTGTATAAACATGTTCAATTCTCTGATTAATATCATCTCGAAAGAATCTCGGACCCATCCGTAATGTCTATGCTTAAATTAGCGAAATCATATTTTTTTATAATCTAATCTTGTACAAAGTTTCTTTGGAGGCGACTCATTATTGGATTCAAAAGCAAATCCCATAAATAATAAAGGAGCTTCAGTCGACTAGCAATAGTTGAAGGTAAAATGAGAACAAGATAACGATTGCTTTGATTCGAGTTACAGATATA
Source organism: Scirpophaga incertulas (assembly GCA_036419045.1). NCBI lineage: Eukaryota > Metazoa > Arthropoda > Insecta > Lepidoptera > Crambidae > Scirpophaga > Scirpophaga incertulas. The sequence goes on from CM071638.1 coordinate 1,307,361, forward strand.
TTAATTCAGGTTAAACGTATTCATGAAATCTAAGAGTTGGGTAGATTTATTGTCGGATGAACCGACAGGTCGCAGTATTTTTGTGTCGCTCCTAGACTGGCACATCATATTTGTATTATATTATTTTTTATTTTTCTTTAACACACGAATAGATGTGATTTATAAAAACGTACGAAATTTTTTCTTAAAGCCCAGGGTGATATCATTCTCCAGGTACTTGCAAAGATGACGGAATGCATAGGAACAACTACGACGTCTACGACGATAAGACTTCATGCTACGACATACTACGGTAACAAAGCGAGCGTCTGACACATACATTTAGCCCAAATTCATCACCATAATAATAATATATTTACAATATTTGTGATGTATATAATATAACACAGAGATGGCGGTTTTGCGTAGTTAGAGTGACGACTACGACATTTACGACTTCATACTACGGAAACAAAGCGAGTTTCACACATACATTTATCCCAAATTCATCACCACAATAATAATATCTTTATAATATTGGGGTGATGGTCACTTACTTTTATACCACGTCCAGTTTTACATTTTTTGTACGAAAACTATGCCTATTACGAGCGACATAAGACCTATCTCAAGACCAAGATGGAGTTCAACAACATTTTCACCTCAACTATTTTTTATTTTATTTTAGTATGTTTCGTATTTCATTAACTCATTATAACTCAAACGATACCAACCTGTCTAGAAAGACATATTCCTGTCACTCAAGGACCTTCCCGCCCTAACGCCTGTTAATCCTGCAAACAATCTGCCACTACTTAAGGAATGCAATTCTTCGGGTTATGCCTGTAACCTTGGCATCTTTTATGGATTTCATTTGTTTTACTTTTTTTAGGTTAGATTGGAGGCCCTTATTTCACTTGAATACCATTTATATAGCCTATTAGCCGACTCGGAAGACTTCGTACTTCGTCAATCTATAAATGAAAGACGTAAACTTTTTTCCTCAAAATAAAAAAAAATACTTCAAACAAACCAGTTTTTTTTACAAAATTGTTTTTTTTTTAATTCGGAGTATTTTCATATTTATTCACCTTTTAAATCTTCTCTGGACTTCAACAAATAATAAAATTAGCCAATTCAGTCGAGTCGTTTTAGCAAGACTAACGAACAGCAGTTCATAGAAGAAAATATCTCCCGGGCTTATTACGAATCAATTGACACCACTTTTTTTATTTATTTATACCAACATTGCAGAAATTATTGACAATTACCACATTTACTAAAACCGATTTCGTAGTTTCGACAATAAAATGGAGCATTTGAACACAGACTACCATACTCATTAAACTGTCCTCGTCGTAAAAATGTCACCGAATTTCATAAGATATTGACATTTTTGAAGTGATCCAACGTACTTGCCTGAAAGTACCAATCAAAATAACACATAAATAATAATATAAATATATTGCAAGCGAATTTTCTCAAGCTTAAGCCTCTTAGGAGCCGAGAAAAGATCGGAGCTCACGCCCCAAAGGTCCAATTCACGTGACTTATATAAAGTTAAATTAGATAGTCGACTGTCTGTGAATAGTAATAGGTTCCGTGTCGTCTTGGCACGTGCGCCAAATGCATAATGTGATTTGAATCCGGTTTCGCACAGCTCCGAAAATTATTAACGATACGGGGTTTCAATTGTATGTCAATTAAGAAAAGGTTGAGTATTCAGCTATTAAGTATTTGAATATTATTAACAATATACAGGAAATTTGGATAATGAAAAATCGATTTATAAACGTGAAAGTTGGTATGGACGGATGTTTGTTACTCTGCGGAATTGATTATATTGAAATTTTACAATAAAATAGATTATACATCAGAATAACACATAAGCTACAAATTATAAAGACATATGACACTCTAATAGAAGCTACTCGAAATACTACCAGACGAAGTCGCGAGCACCAGCTCCTTTATTATACAAATGATACAAACCGCTTAAAACTTGTAAGGCGTTCGCATCGATTGATCGAAAATTTTTTTTTTGTTCAGTCAATAAACCGTGTTATAAATGCAATTTTTATTGACACATATATAGGGACAAACAGGACTATAGTACCATACCATTTAATTGATAACCTTAATTCTAGATTGAACAAATATGTGACGGAAATATTACCCAACCCACATAAAGATGAAAACAAGACTTATCTGTACTACAGTTTTCAGAAACAATTACTTGCCAGTTTATTTTAGAATACATCACCATTATAAAATAATATATTGTACTCAAACTAAAAATACACTAATCCTAAGATACGAAGAGATATGAAATTCTAATCGTATCTATAAAAAGCCTTAAGATCTCCTGTAGTTTGAGACAATAAAAAAAATAGTTCATAGTTCATGTTCACGTAATATTAAGAATAATAAAAAAAATTGTAAGATTGTAAACGTAATTTTAGAATTACTTGTGTACTATATGTAACAAACAAACTCAAACACTATTACACAAATTTCAGAAATCTTTTTCTATTAAAATGCTACTTTATTTCTGATGATTCCTGATTATAATTTTTATTGCAGTAAAATATTTCTTTCCTGTGGCAAAAAATAGATAATTACTGGACCAATTTAAAAAAAAATCTTACACTATTAGAAGGCTTCATTATCATGCTTATTTTAACAAAATATTTTATTTTTACCCAGCAAAATATCTATCTTCTGTGGAAGAATAGGATATAACGCGTATGTAATAAATAAATACAAAACTATTTAATCAGATTTCAAAAATTATTTTATCATTAGACGGCTGCATTATCGCAGATTAAGATTCGCTATAATATAATTTTAACCATGAAAAAAATGTCTATATAGCCAAGCAAAGCTGGGGCTGGGGCACTTTTACCCCTAATCGAATGATAGGAATAAAAGGTCCATATTAGTTTTGAGAATATAATAGAAATGTTTTTTTTTTACAAGTGGAAACTAGGATTAATAATCGATATACGAATAGTCCCTATAATTCAATACCACTGTTTTTCTTTATAGTGCAATCGGCGACACAGTCGAAATAGTCTTAATAGCTTAGGCGGTAGTCAGCAGGTCAGGGCAGCGACGGTCGCCACAAGGATGCCAATATTAGAAGTAGGATCCCTGAAATTATACGAAAACGGGACATATAATTTTCCATAGTTAACTACAACATCTATCGAAAAATTGACCACATATGTATTATAAAAAGGAAAGAATAACGTTTATTTACTATATGCAGTAATTGTTCAATTATGCACCCTGTTGTCTCTTCCTCTATGATGAGAATACTACTTGTTAGATGTTCAAAGTCCTGTTGTAGAATCAGAATATTATTTATTTATATTTGACATTTGAATAATGCACATATTCCTTTAATCTTAGTAGTAATAATTCAGTCTTCATAACTTGATTAACACTATTTTCTTAATATGTATGATTAAAAACAACAATGTAACACAATATTGGCATATTCCTTAAAGCTTAATAATCAGTAAATTAATAATCACAATATGTTTATGTCTATGTTAAAAACAAAGAAGGAAAAGATATTAAAATATTAACAATGACACGTACACAAATAATAACATGAGGGTTACACATTTAGATTAATAAAAGTAAATACCAAGTTTACAATATAACTGCAAATCTATTATCATTCAAGATCGGACGGTTATAAAATTTAGCAAACGTTTTTGATGAGGCAGTCCAGCCAGCCGTTCTATATATCTCATCAATGCTAACGCCCCTCGCAAAGGCGGCTGATGTAGAAGCATGTCTAGTGCTGTGAGTAGAGAAGATGGAGGTATCAATTCCACTCGCAACCAGAACTACCTAAATCAAACGGCTGATTGTACTGGCTGTTCTGGTAGGGGGAGTTTTCTGTGGGATATAAATAAATTTGGATTGTTTCTTTTATTAGAAGTAATACTTAAATAATTAACCAAACATTTTGCTGGACAGATGTTTGGTCTATCAGGAAAAAATGGTAACATCAACACAGGTTGGTATTGATTAGGACCTGATGTTTTAATTAGTTTTTCTATTCTAATGATTATTTTACCATCTATTATTTTAATCTGATCAATCACAATGGAGACTAAGGTTTGTAATCTTTGACCTGAATGCTAGTAAGGTACATGTCTTTAATGAGCATTGATATAAATCATTTGAATCATTATAATTTGATTCCAAGAAATTGAGTACTGTAGAAACATCTTAAGTTGTATTGTACTTAGGTTTACTTGGACGTAAACAGATGAAACCCTTAAAGAGCCTTTTAATCCTTTCATCTGAACCTATGTGTGGTCCTATCACTAGTGACAGCGAAGATCATATGCAATTGAGTGCACCAAAAGATGCACCATCATAAAACTTATTTGTAAGAAAAGTAGTTATGTCTACCACATTTGCTTTGCTTGCATTAAGCTGTCTGGCACGGTAGTAAGAAAACCATGAATTTATACAAGGTAAGTATTGCTTAAGAGTGTTACTTGAAATAGATGAAAGCATTATTTCCACTGCTTGTTCGATAATGCCAGAGTCTAAGAACACCTGCCTGACAATTTCCCTGCCATTAGTGAAAGGTTCTGGTGTAGTGGGTGCACCAGGCTGGAATTACATAAATGCAGTAAGTCATTACTAGGTTTAAATATAATTGGTTTTAAAACCAAAAGTTTTATATAAGAGGGGAACCATGGTTGTGTTTCCAGTTGTTCTATCTGTAACAATTTTTTCTATGCATTACAGTACCATAGAAAATGGTGGAAAAGCATAGAAATAAATGTTTTTCCAAGACATTGTGAATGCATCCACATTGTTTTTGACGACCTCCATAGTGTAGTGGATAATACACCGGTTTCAAGGTGTCGCCATCTCTGAGGTCCCGGGTTCGAATCCCGGTGGGGGCAGATGTTTGTGTGATGAATACGAGCATTTGTACCTTAGTCATGGTTGTTGATATATATTTCAATAAAAATTATTTATATATGTATAATATATGTATGTCTATCCGTTACCCTAGATCATATTGCACAAGCCTTATAGAGCTTAGTTTGGGCTAGGCTAATTGGTGTAAGTGTAACAAATATTTATTTATATTTATTATTTATTTATTGTAAGCAAAAGGATCTGGATACCAAGAGACATATGTCTCACACTTTGTGTTCGTTCTTGAGGCAAACAAGTCTATGTCTGGAGTACCAAAAGATTGTACTATTTTAATGAAATATTTGATATTCAATTCCCACTCTGTTTGACTTAAATGCTTTCTAGATTCAATATCTGCCACTATGTTGTCTTTTGTATTAATATAAGATGCAAAGACAAATATGTTGCACTCTTCACACCACTGCCATATATTCTTACACAACTATGGTGCAACAACAAATATGGTGCAGTACAAAGGCCAAATGGGAGTACATTAAATTGATATAATTCACCATTAAATATAAATCTTAAATATTTTTTTATGATCCTGATGTATACTACACATGTAGTATGCATCTTTTTTATCTATTATTGCCATATAAAAGTCTTTTTTAAGCAGTTTACACACTGTAATCTTCCAACTTAAAATGTATTGGTGATATGAATTTATTTAATTTCTTTAAATTTAAAATAAATCTATAGTCCCCATTTGGCTTATGAACTAGGAAAATAGATGAGCAGAATTGTCCATTAGTTGCTTCACACTTCTCTATCACTTGACATTTCATAAGCTTATTGATTTCAGTTTTTATTTGAAAATAAATCTATGGAAGAGAATGAGTTGTTCATAGGGCAGAATGTTTGTGATGGTATCTCGTCAAATGGAATTTGATATCCAGTTACCCATTGCAAAATGGTTGGGTCCTGAGTTATAGTTTTCCATTTTTCAATAAATAATGGAAATCTGCCTACCTGAAATATTGCTCATTTTTTAATCTGGAACAGACATAGTTACTGCTTTGTATGCATGTCATAGCTATTTTGCAGTTCTTTACCCTTTGACAAAGCAACTACAATTGTTTTGTAAGTCGTGATATTCCTTGCGAATATCCACGAGACAAAATTACTGATAAAATGTTTGTTATCGCCTCACCCTGCAGGTGGGCTTAAGTGTACATAACAAAACACTGGGTTTGTTTTATTAACTGAAAAAATAGAACTCACCAGAACTATTAGAATTGGCTTCCATTGTTCGTAGTTTTTTGTTGGGCTTTTTAAGTTTCTTTTCGATTTTTTTCTCGCTTCTTTTGTAATTTTCTTTTCCCCATATTAGGAATATTTAATTATTAACACGATTGAACAGAAAAATAACACTTTTTTAATAAACTTAAATAAATTGTAGCAAAAAAGTGGCGCCGACTAAATGACATAAGAAATGAATGACAGTCGCAAGCGCAGGATAGATTAGTAAACTAAGACCGCCGCGTTCAGGTTTTTTTTCTAGGTTCTTTAAACTTATGTGGCATCGGCGAATGCTGAGACTTGATACTAACAAGTAGTATTCTCATCATAGAGGACGAGACAACAGGGTGCATAATAGACGTGGGATGGTCGAACCCAACAATTCTTTAAGATTGGTGGGCCCCCCTTTTTCTTTGAGAGGGATGGTTGTCAGGACACGCAGTTGGCTCAGTATGGACGCTAGTCACCCCACATAAGCCCCACATAACCACCGGTTCTCAGGGTATGCAATATCGCCCAATGTTCTCGGAGTAACAAAAGAAGGGTACCTACATATTTTGAACTAAGGCTAAATATTTTACACTCAGTGCTAACTTTCTACATTTTAACTTTTACGTAATCAGTTTTATGAGTAGAATGATAATAATATTACACAGTGAGATGACACTTTAATATGACTTAATTAAATGTTTAAATATATTGAAACACTTACCCCATTCGCGGATCACCAAACCACCCATTTATTTAATAACGTTTTATTTATATATATATTATATTATAAGCGTTATTGATTTTTATTGCAATCTGTGAAAATAAATTGCACAGAATTAGGTAGATAATTACACTTGAATATGGAGAACACGTTTGTAATCATGACAAACAAGTCTTCAAATGAAGAATGACCGTTCGGTTTCCCGTTTCCGGGCGCATTTCATCACACCTGCGCCGGTTCCGAAAGGCCGTTCCAAACATAGCTAGTTCATATTTTAACTATAAGAATAAACTTAACTGGTTAATATTTTTAATTGAGAATTATGTTATTATTTTATTTATTTTTGCTTCTTTAGATAAGTTTTAGATAGTATTAGTGTAATTCGTAGGTATTTTTTTTAAATAAAATTTTAATAATAAATCAATATTTCTATTTAAAATTTTAACAGTAACCACCTTTAAACTCGCTATAATATAATAAAATTGCTAGCAAAACAATCAAATAACTTAGTTCTATAATATATATCATTAGGTATTACGAGTATATTAGGGTGCTGGCACTCACAAGGTATATGTCGCAGCCAACTGGTTAAAATAGCCGTTCAATCAAACAGCTAGCCCTTTGACTGAACAACGTCATTCAATCACACTTTCAGCTATACGGCGTTTAGCCGACTTCTATATTATATTATATTGATTGCAACGTTCAACATTACAGCTAGACGACAACGGTCGTTAAATTACACCTTAGTTAATTTGCCATATTACCAGTTGACTAACGAGCCATTTTTTTTATTTATTTTTATTTATAACTTTATTGTACATCGACCATAGTGAAAAAAAAGTTACAGATAATGAATCCTTAAAACTAACTGTACAAAGGGCGACCTTATCACAAAGAGTGATCTCTTCCAGGTGTTTAGTACTTAATTTGAGAGAATATGTAGATTTTTTGTAATTTCTTAAGAGGTTATTCTTGAAATAAGTTTAAGAGGTTAATATTTTAAATTGAGAAATATGTTATTTCTTTTTCAATCTTTAGATAAGTATTAGTGTAATTCGTAGGTATTTTTTTTAATAAAATTTGAATAATAATGCAATATTTCTATTTAAAATTTAAAAAGTAACCACCTATACAGCCGCTATAATATAATTGTTAACAAAAAAAATTCAATAACTTAGTTCTAAATATATAAAATAAATAAATAAATAAAAATGCATTTATTTAGATAAATCATTACAAATAAGTTGCTGGGGTTTCGCAGAAAGTAGCCGAAACACTTGTTATGGGAAACCTCGCTCTTCCTTCGAACAATACTAAAGATTTACATGGCATTTTTAGTAGAAAAATTTACAAAGTAAAAGAAAAGAGATTCTGTTGATGTGCGAAAAAGTAAGTATAGTAATTATGTGTAGTGTGTGTGTGTTTGTGTGTATAGGTGTGTGTGCGTGTGTGTGTAAATGTGTGGTGTGTGTATGTGATTGAGTATGTGTGTGTTATTGTAAATGATAAATTATCGTCACTTAAATGAAACTAGAATGTCTTCAGTGTCATTATAATATGAGGTATTACGAGTATATTAGGGTGCTGGCACTCACAAGGTATATGTCGCAGCCAACTGGTTAAAATAGCCGTTCAATCAATCTTTATTTCTCATCACAAACAGTTATTTACATAACAGTTGACACAATACTTGTATATGAAATAATAATGTTTGTGTGAAACTGATGCCTATGCTAGGCACGTGCCTGTATTACAGGTCATCAGGCTCCCACTCCTTGGTTCGCCAGGTATCCTATATAGAACTTAATAAGTGATTAACAAAAATCATCATCATTTCAGCCAATAGACGCCCACTGTTGGACATAGGCCTCCCCCAAGGATCTCCACGCAGATCGGTCCTGCGCTGCAACCGTCCAGCGCCTTCCCGCGATCTTCATCAAATCGTCGGTCCACCTTGTGGGAGGCCTACCAACGTTGCGGTGTCCAGCATATGCCTGCCACTCCAGGACCTTTCCGCCTCAACGGCCGTCAGTCCTGCGAGCAATGTGCCCGCCCATTGCCACTTAAGGTTCGCAATTCTTCGGGCTATGTCGGTGACCCTGGTTCTTCTGCGGATTTCATCATTTCTGATTCGATCACGCAGAGAAACTCCGAGCATAGCCCTCTCCATTGCCCTCTGGGTGACTTTAAGTCGCCTTATAAGGCCCATTGTGAGTGGCCAGGTTTCTGTTCCGTATGTCATCACTGGAACACGCACGAATCGAAGACTTCCGTCTTGATAATTATCTTATACAAAATGGTAAATGAACGAAAATAAAATATTGAATTAATAAGCTAGCTGTTTCATTGAATGGCTATTTTAAGCAGTTGGCTGCGACACATATATCATAACCACACATTTTTTGCTTTTCGTTTATATAATCATTTTTCTTTTATTTCCTCTTTGTTCTCTTCATCTCCCTGTACCTTAGTCAGTTTAATTCCTTATTGTGTAACTATTTGTAATTGTGATGCTTACCATATTTTTTCTGTATTTATTTTTTGTATTTACCACATTTTTTGTATTTATTAACAACATCTAATTTTCATATATCATTACTTTTTTATATACCTCATCCTTTCTATAGTATTATTTACCTAGCTTAAATATTGTTCATACCTCCGTATCCTTACTTTTGACTTATCATTGGCTAAATCACAAACCGTGCAAGCCAGAAGAAAAAACCTACGGGTATGTTGATTGAACAGTAAGGTTACTTAAGCTCGCTAGGTATGAAGACAAGACTGGGTTGACGTAATTGTAATACTCGTAATATTGCTTACATTAAAATTTGATTGCCGTATTCTTCAATGAATGAATAAAACTTTAATGAATTTAGCTTATACCATAGTAACGATTTCCTTATTTATTTAATATAAATATCTAGAGAGCAAAGCTATGATTTTTTTATACACACTTTTATAGTCAATAGGCAGGAAAATTACTTATCAGAATGATATAGATAATAATGTACAAAGTTCTGAGGAAAAAACAACAAGTATTTTTTGATATGTTTTTTAGTTTATTATAAGCTAATTCTCATTACATTTTAACCCTAAATTGCAAGTTTTAGTTACAACAGAATCTCAGTTACAATAATTTGTATGGTAAACGAAGATTACAGTACCTATATTGTCCCAACTCTCATAAATAGTCTACCCTCGGATATCATAAATAAAATAAATTTTAAAAATATTAAGTATACGTTAAAAAATACTTCAAGAATTACTAAATATTAAATTCCTTATGATAAATATACTAGCTTCCACTCGCGGCTACGCCCGCATGAAATTAGTTTTTGTCTATCCTGGTCCCTTATATCTAAGGTATCGAGATTCATGTTCTTATCTTCGATTCAACCCCTATTTCACCCCCACACTGGTAATAATGTCAAAATACTAGAACAAACGTTTTTTGTTTCTTATGACGTGATATTTGATGAACTTGCATACTGACTTTCAACCCTTATTTCACCCCCTAGCTGGTCGAAATTTCATAACTGCTAGAACAAATGTTTAACGGTTTCTTATCAAGTGTTAAATATAATGTTTCATGGTTTTATCTTTTTAAAATAAAGAAATCCCATACAAACTTTCAACCTCTATTTCAACCCCTTCATCCCATTTTTTCGAAATAAAAAGTAGCCTATGTTCTGCCTCAGGGTCTAAAGAATGTCTGTACCAAATTTCATCAAAATCCGTTGCGAGGTTTAAGCGGGAAAGCGTAACAGACAGACAGACACAGTTACTTTCGCATTTATAATATTAGTTGGGATTGTCTAATTATAATTCTTATTCATTTAATATATTTTCATAACCATATAAGCAATATATTTTAACCAATAATAATATAATTAATACATAATTTTAATAATAATCAAATATCTCGAAATGAATATTTCTAATGGAACCTCTGTAGTCTGTAGCCTTAAACTGCATAGTGAAATTGTCAACAAGGACGCATTGATATGCGCGCGCCTGATGTACGAGTGAGAGAGGTAGCTGCGTTGGTAGAATTGTATTGTTCCTGACGGGTTCATCATTTTTTTTCTATATGTTTTTTTATTGTCTATTAAGTATTGATACGACGGCTTTCGTGTGCGTTAAAAACTCTAAAGAGTTTATGTCACGCTTAGCATACTTTTTTTGCGTAATTTTTTTTTATGTAAAAAAATATAAATAAAAAAAAATAAGCGTAGGAACCAGCATACAATGCATAGTCTGACGTGCATATTTTGATAATTTCAACATTATTTCCAAGACTGTATAAACTTGCACTTACTGAATTAAAAATTCGAATTATAAAAAATCATATTGATGACTTATATTATATAGCATACAATTTTTATTCATCATTTACACCTATCGGTTTTAAAGTTCCGATATCGTTTTTTTTTTAATTATAAATTTTTGTTATTTATCTTTAACAATCTACATGTATCAGCTTATAAATATCTATATAAACAATGCTTAAGTTTTTATTTAATATGTGAGACACTAGTGCCTGGCCTAAGCAGAAGCTTGTATCTCAGTCACCAGTACTCTCCTCTTCGTAAGCTGACCGTAACATGTTAGCGAAGTAAGTTTCTGCTGATAAATAAATACATGTAGAAAGATGACGAGACAGCAAAACACAATTCACATAAACCATACATGTGCAACATCTAGATTAAAAACTTTCTTCTATCCTTAAACACTATAGAATGACTTCACTTGTCCACGCCAAACAATTACATTAAATACAAATACACAATTGCAAAATGCAGCCGTGATCATATAGAAATTACGAGAATTGTAGGACATTTTTAACCACTCCAGGAGACCTATTTTTGAATTACGAATGCGACTTCGAAATCACCGCTGACTAAATAGTCAGCGGTGACTTTGAGGTCACGGATTCCTAAACATCCAATTTTTTAAAGTCGATCGCAGAGCTGCCAATATAGACAAAGTACACACATAAATGTAAGAGATCGGTTCCACGCAGAATGTACCGCTGCCGATTATTGCCAGCTTAACCATTGCGGTTATTATATATATATATATATATATATATATATAGACTGAAAAATCAAACAAAAAACAGATAACATTTCTACAAGTATGACTTGATCACGAGTGGATGAGGGCACTCGTAAAGAAATCACACCTGTGACTAAGGTAGTCACATCAGTGATATTCAAAAATAAGAATTATTGAAAATCGGTGATTAATCACATCGGTGATTTCTAAGTCGCATTCGTAATTCAAAAATAGGTCTCCAGCCATGCAGAAGCACTGAACTTCCACCACTATCAGAATTGAGACAACTTACTTATTTCGATATCGCTGAGGTCCCGGTTTTGAATCCTCAATGTGTTTGGGATGGCCTAGCTTTTGCGTGTCTATAATCTGTGATCTGAGCTGTTTGAGTGATTAACGCAAGTATTCTTTTTTTTACAAGCTTTTATTTACTTTCACCTGTCCCGTTGTCTGTCTGTAATTAAATCTTGCAACTTAAATTTGATCCACTTCCCGGTTTCGGATTGAGCTGAAATTTGGTATACACGTTTAGTTCGGATGATTGTCATCCGAACTACACATCAATACATGATTAACTGTGTGACGTCATTCTAAATGCAACATGACGGCGTATCCAATATGGCGGACCAATTATTTTTAATGCACTACTACAATATGGGTATCAAATAAAAGGGCTTGCCAAGAATAACTAGAAAAAAATAATGTTACGTCACTCTTAATCCAATACGGCGGAACACCAAAAATGGCGGATAATTTTCTTTTTTAAATTTAATTCGTTCCTACAATATGGGTATCATATGAAAGGGCTTGTTCTCAGCAAGCCTGTAGAGGTACTAAAAAGTTAAAAATAAAATTAAAGAAAAAAAAACCTTTTTAAGAACAAGCTTTTATTATTTGTTTATAAAATGAAAATAAAAATAAAATGAACTAAAAAGTTAAAAATAAATTATTAACACTAAAACTTTTCACCATACATAATTATTCAATCTCGTCCCCCCGTTTATCATAGACCCCATTTATAAATAAAAGCGTGTTACATTGTGATAGCTTGAGGAAAATGTTGTGTTGTATATATATATATATATTATATATATATATATATATATATATATATATATATATATATATATAATATATTATATATATGGACTTGACGGATGGACGGACAACCTGGATCCTATAAGGATCCGTTTTTACCTTTCTGTTGGGTGACTCTGACGATATAAATATAATAGTAAATTACCATCAGAAAACATGATATAGAAGCTCAGAGTCAACTCGACTTAAGATTATGGACTAACTTCACACAGACGCAATGTTCGTTTAAACTATTTATTAGACTTTAAATATGCTTCACTTTAATTTATGTATATCTTACGCCAAGTCTTTAGTCATCGAAGACACGTTTGGCACAACGGTTGAGTACTCAGGGTGCAATTTCCACGCGGTATACTTTTTGTATGTACTACCAAAAATTGTTCCAGACAAGGTGTTTGTCGATGCATTTCGATGCTAGTGACTGCACCCACAACATAGGACAAAAATCCCAGTTTCCCAGGCAACGTTAAAAATATAAAAAAAAAAACCTATCACAAGTGTGACAAGAGCGACAAGTGTCAAATATTCTATAGTCAAAAAAAATGTAAAACTTATCCTAGCAACTATACTAAGTATAAAACTTGACTCGTCTGCTGACCGACAACCTGCAGCTGGTGCGTCTGGCTCATCATGGGCTCGGTGTTCACTTGGCACATGTAGCGGCCTCCGTCGGAAGACCCGACGTCTTTCAGGCCCAGCGTCCATGCACCATCACCGTGGTTCACGCTGATGCGGTGGTTCTTGGTGATGACGTGTCCGGCTATGGTGAGGATTGTTTGTGTGTCTACCCGCAGCCACGCCACCTGTTGATAAAAGATAATATTTAGAATAAGTATTAAAGAGTATCATTAAACGAATTCACAGAACACATGTCATCGATTCTGTTCTTAAAGTGATCCCGTAAGAGCTGAACTCACGATTTACCTACATGGTTCTTAGTACCTACTAAGGCACAGGCTGAGTTTAGTCGGTAAGTCACGAGGTCCTACATAACCTTCGTGACATTTGCCGTTGCGGGGATATCCTGGGCACGTTACGTGCTCCTGATGATGGATTCGAAATAGGAATAGGAATCTGGACTTCAAGTCTTACCCCAAACAATCCGATCAGCAAATTTGTGCAATCCGATTCCTTTAAAAGTTCAAGCAGTGGTATATTCCAGCAGAATTTATGTTTGATTAATTATAATAAAATCGGTTAGACCACAGATTAACATATATGTAGCTGGCTAGGCTAGACACAAATCAACCAACGGCGAAAATATGAATGAATACGAAATGTCAATGAATCATCCACAGACTAAGTAGTAGATAGATACCAAATATTATCGATCGACCAGCGCATACATAGCAAGGGAACGCCGATACGTCCACTCATTACAAATCTGACTGAAAAAAAATTATTTACAGGTATAACTCTTTTAAAATAATGAGTTTTACTTAGTTTAATTAATTTAATATCAAACCTGAGAGAAGTTTGTATACAACGCATGTCCGCCAGATCAATCTGTTAAACTGAACGCGGATTAATTATTATATTAGTCCCGACAGTTAAGTCGATACAGCTCAACCGCGACCTGCCAACATGCGCGCATCCAGATAAAATTTTGAAAAAATAAAACCCTAAATTTAAATGAAGAACGACTAAAAGTGACATATAAAAAAAAATATAATCCTGAGTGGGTGTTGAAGATTACTGATAAAGATCTTTGTTGACTGAGAAAATCTTTGTAGGTAGACTACACCCGGCTATACCCGGTCACCCAACTCTGTTTGTCTATGCGCCACGATCAAGAGGAACCATTATAGTCTCATTACAACTGTCAGTGTCAAAGTGACGATTAACGTAACCATCACGCGTGTGACAAATAAATGTCAAATTTTGATATTCCTTAATATGACCAAAAGAAGAAAAAAAAAGTGTCTAACGGTACTCCCGATAAGTGAAAAAAAAGTGTTACAACTTATAGCTTACTTATAGCACTCGTGCGAAAAATTTCTGCCCATTACGTCACGCGTCGCTGGTTTGACACACAAAATTTGACAAATTGTAAAAATACTTTAATCTTTCTATGTATTATTATCTCCACAGTTATATATAGTTAGGTATATATGAAAACCAAAATTAACTTTATTTAAATATGACTTTATAGAAAGCTCTTTTGAATTGTCCATATTTTTTTTTCCTACCACTATTCAGGTAGTAATTTAAGCTGATAAGAAGAATGGACGCAAGAAACTTATAAGGTTTCTTAAAAGTAATTCAATATATACGGGAATACAAATATTTACACTTTAGAATGTAATGTCTTCAAATTAACACCAAACATTGGCATCAATATATATATATATATATATATATATATATATTGCAATTTATATCTAATAAAAGTATGTCAATATAGAAATTTCAGTTTAATTTTTAATTTATATTGGTTTTAGATTTCAAAAAAATGAACAATTATTCTTTACATAATTTTAATGAATCGAATACATTTCTAGCATTCTCACATTAAATGTAACATTTTTTATATAGAAAGTAAACCTATAAACGTACAAATAACAAAGTTATTTTAAAATTTGTTTACACTCGCATACAAATTAGGCGAGTTTACTTAGTTATGAAGTCACGATTGCAGTGTTTTTAGTATGGAGCGACCCGCGACAGCGCCGCAAACATGGCGATGTATCTTCAAAAGTAATAGGTGCAGGTGTACGGTGTTTGGTTCTACAATATTTCTCACTTAAAAGAGTACTCTTATTCCACCTATGTGTTATTCTGATACAATACATTATCGTAATTTCATTAAAATCAATTTAGTCGTTTTTACGTGAAACAGTATCAAATGTCCATTCATATTTACAAACTTTCACATTGTATTGTTTGAATTATCCAAAATATAACGATAAGTGTCAAGTAAGTAGGGAAAAATCAGACGTGCAGACGAAGACAAAATTTATCAAAATAATATCAATAGAAATAGTACTCCCATAATATTTCCAAGAAGCTGTTTTAAGTCGTCAAGTGGAGATGTGCACATCACATCTGTGGCGTAGGCAGCAATGCTTTATGAATGCAAATGGCTCCTCTGGGGCACCCGCGCTGAATAATGGCTCGTGGAGTTGATGCTATTGTCATTGCCAATGTCCCGACGTTAAGGGAACGAGAGCGCTTATCTTCATTCACCTGGATGAATTATGAACAGGAATATTAACTTTGGATATTGTACGACTTAAAAGATTTGTATTTGGAACAACTTGTTTTAGCGTGTGGTTATTTTGTTCTCCTAGAAATAGCACGATTGTTCTTCGCGTGTCTTGAACTTTTATCGCAGCTCTTCGGAAAGAATAAGTGTGAAGTGGTCATGAAGTATCAAGATGATTCTGTGGCATGTCCTTTGTACAAACCTTATAATATTTTTTGTATATATTATTCTTCTCAATGAACAGGAATATTGACTTTGGATGTTGTACGATTTAATAAATTTGTGTTTGGCACAAATTGTTCTAGCGTGTGGTTGTTTTGTTCACTTAGAAATTGCACGATTGTTCTTCGCGTGTCTTGAACTTTTATCGCAGCTATTCGGAAAGAATAAGAGTGGAATGGTCATGAAGTGTCAAGATGATTCTGTGGCATGTGCTACTTTGTACATACCTTATAATGTTTTTTGTATGCATTATTCTTATTAATGAATAGGAATATTAACTTTGGATGTTGTACGACTTAAAAGATCAACATACTTGGACAAAATAAGTAACATACTAAACAAGAGTTTGGTCAAGAGTACCCGTAACGGACGAGCGTGCGGTTATGCGGATCGCAGCAAATGGAAAACTTGTGATATCTACCTACCCTCACGAGAAAGAGACGTAAACATATATATGTATGCATGTAAAAATATATCTTTAAAATTAATATAATAACTATAAAGAGCGTCGGTGGCGCTGTGATCTTGGCACTGGTTTGTGCGCCGCATAGAATCGGGAGGCCCGCGATCTAATCCCCCCCGTGTACCATTGTGTTTTTCGTTCCGAATTTCATATGTACATTTATCCGACGCTCCTACGGTGAAGGAAAACATCGTGAGGAAACCTGCGTATATCTGCGAAGCGATTCAAAGGTGTACGTAGTCAACCAACCCGCACTAGGCCAGCGTGGTTGACTAAGGCCTAATCGCCCTAACGTAGTTAGGATAGGCTCGAGCCCCCCCGGTGGGGACGTATATGAGCTGTGATAAAATAACTATAAAAATATTTATAACTATAAAAATCATAATTATGCTAAAAACACATCCATCTCTGAGAATCAAATACGGTTTATCAATAGAATTATTTTTATGAAATCAAATCACGATCAGATCGGATATAAAGTACGAGGCAAAAGTTAAACGCCATTAAGGCTCTAAATCCATTAAGAGCTCTTTCGACTTTTATCACAAACGACATTTGTAAACATTGGAGAAATAAAATCGACTTCAGATTTCTCGGAGTCACCAACTTTTCACTCCGCGAGGATTTATGTTGAACCTCTGAAGGTATTCTATTCCTTTTAAACAATTTAACTCACTAATTAGATTTCGGCTACACTCCTAAAATTACTATAAATTGCAAGGAAAGTTCCAATCTGATTTCAAACTGTCCAGAACTTTTATTTACGCAGTCGCAATAAGTGGTTGTAAATTAATATTCATGCTGTGCCCTTTCGAATTTAAAGTTTACATTTTGATGTGAGAATTGTTAAATTTATAATTAAAACTTGCCATTGATAAAATGCCAATTACCAGTCACTAAAATTTGCTCAACAAAGTTTAATTTCGTATCCTTCGAATATGATATTGCTCTGTGTTTTGTGTTGTTTAAGAAATATTATGTATTTTAAGTAACATGATACGAAAGAGACTACATTTTCAAAATTAGCAATCTGTTACCAACTAGTTCATTATAATCTACATTTAGATTATAATTAACTAGCTGGTTCAACTTTAACTGTACAGATGGTAGATTTTTTCCTACTAATGTTATAAACTCGAAAACGTGTAAGTATGGATTGATTTTTGTTGCTTTTTCATGTAAAACTTACTAAATGGATTTCAATAATACTTTACAATAATATAACTTGTACACCAAAATAGGCTTTAATTTATAAGGATGTTGTGTGAATTGTCCAAAATATGATAATAAGTGTCTAGTAAGTAAGAAAAAAGCTATCATATGTGCAGAAGATGTCGCGAGCATCAAGTAATATCAGCGTTGTTTTAAGATTAATTTACTTCAGTTATTTTC
Source organism: Scirpophaga incertulas (assembly GCA_036419045.1). Taxonomy (NCBI): domain Eukaryota; kingdom Metazoa; phylum Arthropoda; class Insecta; order Lepidoptera; family Crambidae; genus Scirpophaga; species Scirpophaga incertulas. The sequence goes on from CM071638.1 coordinate 1,325,697, forward strand.
AGAGTGTTATGTCCTACGGTTTACTATTATGGGGGTCGGCTGCTAGTATATAAAGTATTTTTGTTCTTCAAAAAAGAGTAGTCCGCGCTATTTATAATTTACGAGCAAAGGATTCCCTTAGAGATTTATTTCAGTCAGTACATTTATGAAAATTTGATTTATGTGTGCAAAATTGTAACACATTTCATACAAATTTTCAAATGCATAATTTAAGCACAAGAAATAAAAATAAACTTGCCGTTCCAACGTACAGGCTACAAAAAACTAGTGGCTCGTTTATGGGCAAATGTATAAATTTTTATAACAAGATTCCACATAGTGTAGCTGAATTGCCTCTTCATAAGTTCAAGGTACATGTTAAAAAGACCTTAATGAGTAAGGACTATTACAAAGTCAATGATTATTTAATTGATGCCAATGCTTGGTGTAGATTTGAGGATACATTCTAACGTGTAAATATTTGTTTTCCCGTATAAATTGTAAACACATATGTACATTGTATGATAACGACATTATTTATTATAAATGTTGTTATTACTATTGATGGACTTCATGTATGGAAGTGAATGCTGGGCCGTCAAGAAGAAGGATGAAAAAAGATTGCATACAAATGAATGTGATGTGTGGTGTGACAAGGATGGATAAGATAAGGAATGAGTATATAAGAGGAAGCCTGAAAGTAGCACCAGTGGTAAAAAAGTGAGAGAAAGTAGATTAGCATGGCTTGGACATG